>CABHPR010142045.1:13481-38718 GCA_902168415.1 Peromyscus melanophrys
AGAGAGAGAGAGAGAGAGAGAGAGAGAGAGAGAGAGAGAGAGAGAGACCCTGTCTCTAAAAACAAAGTGAACATCACCTAGGACAACACCAGAAGTTGTCTTCTCATCTCCACATGCACATGTACAGATGTGCAGGTGCATATGTGTGTGTGTATACACACACACACACACACACACATATGTATGTACATGAGAGAGAGACACTGTGAGTAAGATAAAGTCCCTGTTCTAGTACGGTTTCATTGCTGTGATAAAACATTGACCAAAATAACTCCCGGAGAAAAGGGATTATTTGGCTTACAGGTAAGCAGAGATCATGGAGAAAATGCTATTTTTTACTGGCTTGTTCCCAGGCTCATGCCCAGCTAGCTTTCTTATATAGCCCAGGCCTGCCTGCCTAGGGAATGGTGCTACCCACAGTGGCCTGGGCCCTCTTACACCAATCAGCAGTTAAGAAAATGCCCCCACAGACATGACCTCAGGCCAATCTGATGGAGGCAATTCCTCAAGTGAGGTTTCCTCTTCCCCAGGCTCAAGTTGACAACCAGAATTAGCCATCACAGTCCCCAAACTCACACCCCCCAAGAGCGTACTTCTTTCAACTCTAGGGCCAGCCCAGCCCTCCTTTGCTTAAAATCCCATGGTGTCTATATGGAGCCACGGATGTGCTCTGAGCAGAGGGCTGAGGTCAGAGGTGGTTGGGGAATCACATGGAGACAGAGATGAGGAATGAGCAGCCTGCTCAGGTGCTTGGGCAGATCGAGGCGTCAGAGGGAGGGTACCAACTTTCTGTGAGTGTCGGCATGATACAGGCTTTCTGAGTCATGACCTTGAAGTGCCGGGGACCCTTGAAGGTACTTGGGGGTTTACATGGATTCTGTGTGTAGTAGTCTTCTTTCTCTGTCACTGTGACCAACAGAAACCTAACAGAGACAACTCAAGTGAGGAAGGATCTGTTCCGGTCATCGTCCACAGGATGTGGCTGACAGCTAGGGAGGCATGGTGGCTTCGGGAGTACCCTTCTCAGCTGTGACAACGGGAATGTGAGGTGGCTGGTTACATCAGGGCAGCAGACAGGAAGTAGAGCTGGCCTGTGACCTCTGGGTCCTGCTCCCATGACTGGAAGTCTTCTACCCAAGGCCCCATGTCTGAAAGGTTCCCACCACGTCATCAGAGAATCCCACAAGCCGGGGAATGTTTAAACACAGGAGTCTGTAGGGGATACTTGGTGTTCAAACCATCAGAACATCCCTTCTGGAATTTGTGGGTCCTGGAGGCAGCTGAGGAGCCTTGCTTCAGGGTAAAACCGAGCAGGGCCGAGTCATGTGTTAGCAGTAATGCCCACACTTCCTGAACACACTGAAGAGACGCGAACTCTGGAGGTGGCCATCTCAGAAACACCACATAGGGAGGGAGGAAGAGACGAGGGTAATGTATCCACACTTGGGACTGGAACTCGGATGCTTAAGTGGTTGGCAGTGTAAACCTAGCTGACCCGAGATCTCCAGTTGCCTCTTTTTACATAATTGGAGAACCCAAGATACATGCTTCCTTTTACATTGTGGGTGGTTACTCAAGACTCGCGGGGCTTTCCTTGGAGGTGTTGGGAGTGTATTTGGCATCCCCATCGAAGTTCTCACAGCCACGAAGCTGGCCAGTTAGTAGGATCACTTCCCATCAATACATGATTAAGTGCAGACTTGCCAGGATTCTAGCCAATGAATCAAGATCTGCTAATAGGAAAACAGAAGCAATTGGTTAATACTTAAATTGGGGCCCCTGTCAACTAACGGCACTCATTGTGTGTGTGGTGGGGTAGATTTTCAGATCTGAGCTAGAGTTCTCTTGTTGAATGTTAAATAAAGTCACATTTGGAGTCCCAAAATATTTCAGGGTTTGTGGGTACAGAACTAGACACAGGCTCAGGTAAATGTTAATAAGCCACAAGCCTTTACAGTGGACACGTGAATTGTCATGTAAACATGAGCGGGCAGAGAGACGGCTGTCAAGGAAAACCTTCATTAGCATCCTCCTAAGCTGGCCTTAACAACCCGGTGTAATTTGGCTAATGGAGTCTGTGCTGCTCATTAAATTATAAGGGCATTAAAAAGATCTCTAAAACAATGCTAATATTCCAGAGGGTTAATTAGCCCTGGAATTAAAAAGCTAAACCCATAGATTCTGTCTGATTTGATGAGTGAGGGAAGAGAGGCATTTCTTCAGAACAGCAGCTACGCCGTGGTTTGAGACACTCCTTGATCTTCAGGCATGGAACGTTCTTAGGGAAACCTCTTGATTCCATTCTGAAGCTGGTTCTGAACCCCGGCCCACTCAGTTTCATTTTCACCTAGAAGAAGGTGTGAAAACCCAGGAAAAAGTTTGGGCCAGAGGCCTGATGACCATGGTCTCTATTTTACAGGTAAATGGCATTGAGCTTCAGAGAGCTGTGGCCCCCTTCCAGGGAGCTGTAGTCCCTTGTCCTAAAGCCACAAGGCCAGTGAGTAGAGCACCTGGCTCTCCAGTATGAAAGTCGACATTCTTAATTAAACTTTGTAAGTCAAGCCGAAATGTAGGTGGATGTACATAGGTAGATCCAGCGGCATTATAACAGTCTTTTCAATAGTCAAAGTCCTCCCACAACGGGATGTCTATATGCCAAAGGTGAGAGTCACCCTGGTTTGGTGGTGTTCTAGTATTGGGGGGCACATAGCAGGGATACCTGTGTCCCACAAGCAAGAATTCCTGGTTCACATTTGTCCTAAGATCCTACAATGATCTTGGATCATTGGCTCAGGAATGAGGTGGTTTTGCTTACCAGGTGTGGAAAGTCCACTAGGAGTTGACACAATGGGTTCATGGGGGACTCTTTGGAGATCACAAACCATCCTCTTACTTATTTGTTTGTTTGTTTACTGATGCTTTCTGCATATTCCCTGCATGGTTGACCTCATGGGGGATACCAACCATTGTGCCCTGGAATTCCCAAGCCAGTAATGGGGTCAGATTTTTTTGATAACTGAACAAGTAAACCAGTAAATAAAGCATTGACAAGTGATATAAAAAGTGCAGACAGCCCAGTGACACAGAACAGCAGGGCACACAGGTCAATCTACTTGGGACCTCATCCTAAGACCTCTGCTTTGCAGGTAGGCGGATCAGGGCGTGATTTGCAAGTCAGCACTGATGGACTTCCTGGCCAGCCAGGGAAGAGGGTCCCAGGGAACAGACATGCAATGTGGGGGACCAAATGATAAGGAAGGGCTAGCACCAAGAAGAGCTGGGGTGGATATGGGAGACCAGCCCCCACACTTATTTACCCCAGGAACTCATGAGGAACGAGGGATAAGAAACTTAGTTAGAAATAGTGAGGAGAGAGAAACAGAGATAAAAACGCAGGATAGACTCGGGTGGGCCTGGATCCTTATCCACCAGGCCAGAACTTTATTCTAAAGGTCTATTTATAACAATGCCAAGGGGTGGAGCAAAAGACCTCCCCCTTGCTAGTTAGACCCTTACAAACACCTGGTACCCAGGCCTGTGGTCCAATCAACCTCTTATGCAGTCCTTCTGGGTACAGCCACTAGGAAACCTAGTGGGCTCCAACAGGTGGAGGCTTCCTGACCGAGGGAAGAACCCGGGGAAAGGATTCTGATGACAGAAGAATTTATTTGCTGAAGCCACTGACTCAAAGATGAGAAAGGCTGATGGTGTGAGAGAGGAACCATCAGGTGAGATGGAGGGGAACATTCAGAAATCAGGCAGAGCGGTGGATGTGGACTTCAAAGGATGTCATTTGAGTTTTTTTAGAGAATGAAGGTAGAGCTCCCTGATTTTGTGTGTGTGTGTGTGTGTGTGTGTGTGTGTGTGTGTGTGTGTGTGCTCACATGTGTGTGGAAGCACATGTGAGAAGGTCCAAGGTTGACATCAGGAATCATCCTTGATGGATTTCCACCTTGTACACGGAGGCAAACTCTCTCAGCTGAACCCAGGGCCCACTGATATGGCTAGCCCAGCTAGTCAGCTTGTTCCCAAGGGCCCCTATAGTCACCTCCTGAGAGCCCGAATTAGTGTACTGCCACACACCACCTGGCGCTGTGTGGATTCCGGAATCTAAACTCTGGTCTTCTTGCTTGTACAACAATTGTTTTGTCTACTGAGCCTTCTTCCCAACCCCCAAATTAACATGTTCCCTCTGAGCCTCCGCCTACTGTCGGAGAACAGCTTAAAGGTAACCAAAATGAGAATCGATCCCAGTTAGGAGCTCGCCACAGTCACCAAAGTGGGATGTGGTGTTCACAGCTTGGAGGAGAGCCGTGGTGGCAGGATGGCGGCGATGCACACTGGTTCCTCATCATTGTCAACTTAACCGGGTTTGGGATCACTTGGGAGACACTCCTAAGGGTGGATGTGGCTCCAGAGAGGTTTAGCAGAAGTAAAACTCACTTGAACAGCGTCGTCCATACAAGGAGAAGATGGGCAGAGCACTGGCATTCATCTCTCTACTTCCTGGCTGTGGACACAGTGATGGCCAAACTGCCTTACATCCCTTCCGCCAAGGTGAGCTGTTCCCTCAAACTGTGAGCTGAAATAAAGCATACTCTCCTGAAGGTGTTCTTGTTAGGGTGTTTCTGTCATAGTAACTACCACAGCAGGGACATAGGAAGTACAGCATCATAGTTCTGTAGAGCCAGAGGGTTGACCTATGGGCCATAGAGCCACGGAAGGCTGGGACAGATGAGGTAAGAATAAAGGAAGAGATAGAGGGTGAGCCTCAGGTTTCTGCACGGATAGCTTAGCTTGTCTGCTAATGAGAGCACTGACCTACAGTTTCTATCTTTTTTTTTAATCAGGAAATCAAAATATTGGTCCAGAGAGAGATACAAGGAACATTCAGGATGTTTAGAGGAACCTAATGGGATGGGTCATGAGACCACAGCAGCACACCCTTTCTGTGCAACCTCATAAAGCTCCCTGTGGGGGACCACAGTCACTCCCATCACCCTAGCTACTTACACACACACACACACACACACACACACACACACACACACACACACTCCTGAAGAATCATGGTAAACCGCACACTGGATCCTGACCAATCCCAGGCTCCCACAAAAGCCAACAATTAAAAGGTGTATTCTCTGTGGATGACCAGCCACTCTGGAGACCCTGTTTCTCCCTAGGGGTTGTCTAACAGCTTTCAAGAGTGTGCCCCAGCTCTGGCTCCCAAATACCTGGCCCCAGCCCTAGGAAGTGCTTCAATAATGGATGACAACCAATAAACAGCCAGAGATTTGCTGGAAATTATGAGCGATAAATAATTGAGAGGTGGGGAGGCTGAGCAGCATTTCCCTCGCCTCTGGCTGAGTCTTCTTAATGCATTTCCTTGATGTAACTCCCGGTAGCATAGGGTGAAGGCAACTCCCGGTCCTTTGGAAGATGCTGACCAGTTACAAATGTCCTAGCATCTCACTTCCTGGGGACCACAGGCAGCCTCTCTGCAGGGGCATAGCTTGACTGCCCTGTGAACTCAGGTGGACCCCAGCTATCTCAAGGTGTGGCACAGAGGTCCCCAGAAAGTGGCCTACCTCCAAGGCCCAGAGCAATTTGAAAACCTAGATAGGATTAGGGAATGACCAGAAGGGAGCAATGACTGTGGGGGAGCAATTGTGGGAATATTGGTATCAGAGCTCAAAGAATTTAGGGCACTTTTTTTTCCATCAAGTCTCAGCTTTTGCCACTGGGACTATGATGTGTCTAACATACCAAGTCCCCACAGCTCTTGATAATCCTACAACTCCGAAGGAAGGGCTTTCTTATCTCTTGCCTGCAACTTTTCTTATGGATATGTGCACATGTGTATTCAGGTGCAAGTGCACATGTCCATGACGGGGCCAGAGGTCAACAATGGTGGACTCTCTCCATCTTTCTCCACCTGGTATTTTTGAGACAGGGTCTCTCACCCAACCTGGAGCTCACAAATTCCACAAATTCATGAGAGGACTCATCTTCACTGCCCTGCCGGGGTTACATGCAGGGACAAAGTGGGTCTATAATCTCCAGGCCCTGTCTCCTAAAGGCAACGCAACCAGACCTCCCCCACCAGCCCAGCTGGAAATCAAATGTTCAAACATGGGAGCCCATGGGGGACAGTTTATACTCACACCGTAACAACAGGTCTCATCTAGAGTGTGGCTAAAGTTGCGTTCCGTTTGCAGCCTCCAAGGCACAGGAGAATGTCTTCCCCATCTCCTACAGCTTCTCTGGGAAGCCTGTATTCCTCGGCTCCATCTTCCTCTCAAAGCTCTCTCTCCCACTTGTAAGAGAACATCACAAGCACATCATCCTTCCTACAGAATCCAAAATAGTCTCCCCATTTGAAGGCCAGCGATCACTAAACTTCTTCTCATCTTTAGCCTCACTACATCTCTGCCCCACTGAATAACTCTGAGGACCCCATCATGGATATCCTTTGGGGCTACAGGTCTGCATACTAAACTTTGCCTAATGAATGTATCTGACAAAAGATACTTGGCACCTACAACAGAGGCCACCCAGCAGCTGTTCAAACTATCTGGCTTGAGGGCTCAGTCAGTAGAGAGGGCTTGCTCTGCGAGCCCTGGAGGACCTGAGTTTGACCCCTGGAACCCTGGTTGAGAAGATGAATGTGAGAAGATGAGCTTGGAACGCCAGTGCTGGGGAAGGAGAGCTGGGTAGATCACTGGAGCTCACCAGCCAGCCAGCCTGGCTTTATTGGTGACCCCCGGGTCCCTATAAGTTTTAAACATTCAGTCATTCTTTTGTGTCCCGAGATAGGATCTTGATATGTAGTCCACCATAGGCTCAAATTCACCATCCTCCTGCCTCAGCGTTCAATGTGCCAGAATTCTAGGCATAGGAAATGTATGGAATGTTTTAGTCAATCTTGAAACCCAGCACCTTCACATTCCTTTTCTGAAGCTTCTCTGATCACCTCCACCAGCAGGAATAAAAAGTAAAATTATAGCCTCTCCTGAGTTGATGTTCATGGCAATTTTTGCTATCTGGCCTATATCTACCTTCTCTAGAATATTCTAAGAAGATCACAATGATATCTATGGCTGTCTGGTCTTTGTTTTTCCTGTATCAAGCATGTAGGGAGCCGTCAATGTTCCCTTGGACTGCACTCCTTTGTTGATCTTGGTGGAAAGATCTGGAGCCTGCTAACTTTGGAATTCCACAGTGAGTGGGGCTTGACCGGTATAGGAGCCTAGAGACAGACTTGTGTATTGTACTTTGCAAAGCAACAATAAAAATTGCTTGGAGTAACTGTGTTGAGTATTTGCCCATGCAGAATTTTATTTGATTCATAAAACAAAGCTACTCTAGTGCCAGAGTTCGTGTCCTTCACACGGAGTGCGTCCCCGGGGAGCATTGGCATCAGAAGACCATCCCACTGTAGATAGAGAAAGAGGAATCGGCAGTCCAATGTATGCGTCTGCATAAGCAGTCCTAGAGACAAATGCAGAGAAAGGGAAGGAGGGGGAGGGAAGGACAGGAGAGGAGAAAGGAGAGGGGGAGGGGGAGAAATCGGCAGCCAGCTTAAAAGAAAGATAAGAAAAAGAAAGGCAGAAGAGAGATACAGAAGGCAGATGGAATGATTGTCTCCAGATGACTGACATTTCAGATGGTCACTTGGTGACGGTTCTGTCACATTCTCACCTGGCCATTGTTTGGGGTGGGGGTGGTCTAAACTTTACTGAGGCTCATGGGATTATGTAAGGTGGATTGCTGGGCAATGTGAACTCGATTTTAAAATTGGACAGGGAGTTGGGAATTCTGGTTGGTAAGTTCAGTGGAGGAGATCTTAGAAGAGGGACTCCACCCCGAGTCCTGACATGACTTCATACCCAGGTGAAACCCAGGGTCTCCTTGCATCTCAGCCCTCACGGGTAAGGAAGAGACTAAGGAAGCAACAGTGAGGATTTGGTCCTGCCATCCACATTTGAAGCTGAGCTGCCGCCGGTTCTCGGGCCCGGTGTTCATCTTGTCTATGTCATGGTTTAGGAATGAAAGGTTGGATTGTGGAAGGAAAGGCTTCAATATAATATCTTTATTAATGAGAGATGGGCACTGGGGGGAGGGGTCTGAGCTATGTCCCTCCAAATAAGATGACCTAAGTGACCTTCTGACCAATGGCTCTTAGCACGGTCATCTGACTTCCCCACTGCCCACTCTCCACTGGATCCGCACCAGACTGGACATGGTCTTGTTCCGTCATGCTCCTGGTGTGGTTCTCCTCGCTCTCCCCCACTCTCACCCCAGCTCTACAAAGAGGCTCTAAAAATTCTCCTCAAACTCCCACCTTGAGAACATTCCTGCTTCTCGGCAGAACTCTGACAGGCACGATGTGACAGGGCTACCCTCTGACCCAGTGCGTACGTGGCTTTTTGGTTAAGCAGGAGACAATGCTGGGGGAGCAGCTCAGGGCTTCTGCCATCAACCTGGCCAGAGACCTGTGGAGGGTTGCACGGGTCATGCTGGGAAGATAGGTGTATGGTAGACATGTTGGAAGGGAGTGAGACGTTAGAGTGTCCGGGTCTCTCTGCCAGCCCAGGACCGGGGAGAGTCCTCAGTTTCTGAACTAACAGCACAACACTATGTGTTTGACAGGGAGGCAACACTCTGTGTTCCACAGACATGGATTCTCTCCTTCCTCAGAGGCTATGCAGCTCTTCACCTCTTCCCATCAGACACTGATGAAAAGACGCTCTGGCTCCCTACACACGAGAATGAAAAGCCAGCCAGTACCCCACTCTAACAGTGAACACTTCTCCACTCCAAAGCACCAGGATTGTGAACCAGGTCCAGACCCCAGCAGAGACCCTGTCACAGGCCCCACAGGAGGGGATTTGTTGAAGACAAAGGCTTGGCTGCTTGATGTGAGTAGCACCCAGGTGGTGGCTGCTCCTGGATTGCTCTCATTGGGCAGCCTGGTCCATGAGTCTCCTGGGATTTGGGAGACCCCAGCAACGAAGCATGTATAGTGGTGGGAAGAAAGAGGATAGAGGGAGGGGAAGAGAGGGGAGGGGAAGGGGAGGGGGAGGGAAGAAGAGCGGAGAGGAGGGAGGGGAGGGAAGAAGAAGGGAGGGGAGGGAAAAGTAGGGGAGGGGAGAGAAGGGGAGGAGCGGGGAGTGGAGGGTGGAGGCAAACAACCAGAGAGGAGGAGATAGAGAAGGAAGGAGGGATGGAAGGAAAGGGAAAACACAGAGAGAGGGAGGGGAAGAAGGAAGCAGAGTACGTAAAGAGGGAGAAAAAGGAAGGAAAAATGGAATAAAGAAGGATGGAAGGCTGGATATCTTCATCCCATGGCCTTTCCAGTGTCTAAGGCCAGCTCCAGTTATCAGCTCAGCTCTCAGAGTTCAGGTTCCCCAAAGGGAGACCACAGCAGCCACTCCTGGCGGGGCTGTGACGTGTGCACAGTGCTTGATGACACCAGATAGGCTCAGTAAACACTGCTCTCCCTCACAGCTGGTTTAGAATGTACAGAGCTGGCTGCCCAGGAGGCCCCACCTGGGTCACCACCACTAGACAAGCCCCCCCCCCCCCGGAACTCACCTCTCCTGGTTTGGTTGAGCGGGGACATGGGGCAGGGATGAAGCCTGAGATTCATGACCTTGACTGTCCTCTACAGCCTGATTTATGGGGCGACGCTGTCTCCCGGATGAGATGGAGACGCTGTGAGAGAAAAGGCTGTAGAAAGCCTTAATCCCCAAATGGCAGAAAGAGATACTCTCTGGCCTGGTGTGTGTTTGATTAGATACATCAGGTGGGGCTGGGTCCCCCACCACCACACATTCCCCCCAATCCAATCAGCAGTTAGGCCGCAGGCTGGGGGTTCCTGGACTTAGAAGAAAATACTTTGTTCTCTCAGCAGAGAAAATCCATGGTGCATTTTTTTTTTCTCTCAGAGAAAAAAAGTAACCTGGTCTCAGAGTATTACAGTCATGTCATTGGACTGACGACAGCCGTTTCAGGGTAGAGACAGGGATGTGAAGGAAGAGCCTGCTTAGAAAAGGTATACATACCCATTCCCTTTGGTCTGGTGGAGGGGTTTGGGGCGTCGTAGATGAGAGCTATTTCTTAGGGATCTAGACTCTGGGGCAGGGGATGTTTGTCAGCCCTCTGAGATGAGGATGAGGTAAGGTGGGGGTGCAGGGGTTCTGGGAGTCCTGGGATCTGCTCTTTTAACAAAAAAGGCCATTCTAAAGCTTCCTTGGGTCTCTCTTCCTGGTTTTACAAGCTTCTAGATTGCTCCAGTTCCCAGGAGACTAGGCACCCTTGGGAACAGAACATGGCTGCCATTTAAGGCTCTGTCACCGGAAACTGTGACGAGGGAGAAAGCCATACTTGTGGCAGGGGATGTAACTCAGTTGATAGGGTGCTTCTGGTCACACATGAGGCCCTGAGTTCCAAACCTGGCACAGAATAAACTGAATGTGGTGGCTCAGGCCTGTAACCCCATTGTTAGGGAAGGAGAGGTTACTCGAGACCCTGCCTTAGAAAGAAAATCAAATATTGACTCACACTGAATTCTCTGTGGTCTCTGCTCAGCTTCTGGAAGTTGTTCTAACCACATCCTCTTCCCAGAACAGCCCCTGGCTTCCTGTACAGAGACTAGGGGACATTAAAGGGCTCTGTACATAAATGGCACTTTCTCAAAATCTGGGGCCAAAGTTCTTGGGCATTGCCAGCATCCTGAAATCCAGCATCCAGAAGATCTGGAGTCCCCGTTCAAACCTGGGATGTCTAGTCATCCCATGTGGAGGGAACAGTGTCTCCTCCACAGACAGAGAAGCCTTGGGGCACGTCCACGTAGCCTTCACAGACGGCACTTGGAGTCCTCTTTGCTTCTGCCTCCCCATAGGCACCGCTTTCAGCCAGTCCATTCCGACACAGCCTGGGTTGTCACTGAAGGCTGCTCTCCCCCAAGAGTCCCTAGTGGGAGACCTAACCTCCTGTGCCTCGGAATGTAACTGCATTTAGAAACAGGGTCTTAAAGAGGAATTAAGTTAAAACAACGTTATTAGGACGGGCCCTAATCCAACATGACTGATGTCTTTGTAAAACAAAGAAACTGGGACACAGACACATTGGGGGAGGTGATGCGAGGATGGGGGGGGGAGTTCATTATGTCATTTGCAGGAAAATGGATGGAACTGGAGATCAATGAAATAAGTCAGACCCAGGAAGAAAAATGTCACCTGCTTCCTCTGAGATGTGGAATCTGGATTTGCACACATGATGTGACAGCAAAGGGGATCGTTTGGGACAAGGAAGGGGTAGCAGAGGTTAGACATCAGAAAGCGTTGGGAAGCCAGTGCGGTGAAAGTATATGATGCCCTTGAGTAAAAATGCCACAAAATCCACTGTGTCAGGCAATGGCTATACAGTGACAGACTGCAGGTGAAGATGACTCCTACAAGCCCAAGATGGTCTAAGGAGGAACCAACCCTTGCATTCCCATTTCCAGACTCCTAGATAGTGTACACATTTCTGCTGGTTAGGCACACAGCCTTGGCGCTTTGAAGGGTGGCTCTCACAACTCACAGAAGGGACCACACCCCCGATATTCTCCTTCCAGAGTTTGGATCCCCAGAACCCACATTAAAAACTAGGTGAGGGTGATGGCCGGGCTCTGATTACTGTGCTCCATAGAGAGGAAATCTCTACAGTAACTGGCTGGCCAGAATAGCCGAGGCTAGCTCTGGGTTCAGAATATATAAAGTGAGGATTGATCAATATATAACACCAACCCTGGCCTACAAACATACAAACAAATACACATATGCAAAAAGCAAAATAATATCAACAATAACAATGGCAATAGTAACAACAACAATAATTATAATATTTAACTTTCTAAAGTGCAACTTAAACTCTGAGAACCTCACTATATTTGTCTGTGTGAACACCAGGGCAGATAATATTTTTTTTTAATTTACAGATGAGGAAATTAATGAACAGAGAGATTAAGTAATTTTTCAAGCATCACACTGATAGTAAATGACATGGCAAGGATTCGAACCTGGCTCTGGAGCCTGGTGTGTTCAGCTGCCTGGAGTAACCATGCATTTTCCTCACAAAGCAATCCTGATGGTGCCCATGGAAACTGTCTCATCTTCAAGGTCATCCTGCCAGCCCAGAATGCTGCAAACGTCTACAAAGGACTATGTTTGCTCTCTGGTCATGTGATTTCATCAGCCGAGGGGCAAAGGTGATCGCCCAGTGCAGGGAGAGTGCCCACATCCTGTTTTACTGATAAGTGTCAGGCAGTATCTACTGGGCACAGTTAGGTCTGTGGTGTTAGGTCACTTGTGAGCAGAAGGAAACCATCTTTTGGGGGATTCACTGAGGTCTTGCGGGGGCACAAAGTTACTGTCTCCACGAGGGCAGAAAGATGAACTTCGCTATAAAACCTTCGCTTGCTTTATCTGAAACACCGATGGTCCGTCCCCAGAGGAGCTCTTACCTCAGAATCTGCTAGAAGCCTGACCCTCCACCACCACCTCCACCTCAGAAAGGGTCTCCTATACTCCAGGCTGGCCTTGAACTCATTGTGTAGCCAAGGATGACCCTGAATTCCTGGTCTTCCTGCTTCCTCCTCCCAAGTGCTGCCGTGACAGGTTGTGCCAACATGCCTGGTTATGTGGTGCTGGGGATCGACCCAGGGCTTCGTGCATGCTGGACAAGCACTCTGCCAACTGGACCACACCTGCAGTCCCCTCTGTCCCTCGGCTGGCATTTCAGTCACTGGTCCCTGCTGCCATGGCTTTGCTGTAGAGAAGCAGTGTGGAGGGAAAGCTGAGGGCAAGACTTTGAACTAAACTCCATGCAGCCTTCGGCCTTTGTTACACAGCGGAGAGTCACCCCTCTTTCAGGGTGATGCTTGCCTGTGTCATCTGGGTTGCCATGGAGATGTGGGATGTCGCTCAGCATCTTCCGGTGGGGGGGGGGCAGCCTTCCACTAAGTATCAGGGCAAGTTCACAAAGAATAGTCACACTCCCCAGCACTGTAACAAACACCCAAGATGAGCTTACAGAGAGGAAAGGTTGTGGGGACCACAGTCTGTAACAGGGCAGACTCACTGCTTTTAGTCGCCGACAGCCCAAGGAGGAGGCTGGAGACAGCACATCACAGATAGAAAATGTGTCCAGAGCAAAAATATTCACCTCACAGCCAGACAGGAAAACTGGAACGTAGAAGAGGCTGGGGTGATCCCCTTCAAGGATCACCACCCCATCCCCAAAGATCTGAAAGTCCCCTCTAAGCCATACTCCTTAAAGCTCACACTACCTCCCAAGAAAGAAAGCCAAGCTGGGGACCAAGCTTTCAACAGGGGACCTTTGGAGCTACGTCCAGATCCGAGTATCAGAAATGAGCTACAATAAACGTAAAGACAGAAGGGATTGAAATACTAGTGAACACTTGGGAAAAAACACTTCTGTGGAATTTGATCCCACAACTTAAATGAAAAAGGTCATTCTCAGCTGGCAGGCCATCCCTACCCAAGTGAGGACAGCCCCTGCACATGTTTCTCCCAGCTCCTCTACCCAACCGACATCCCTGTCCCTCGCCTTCAGCCTAACCCGGTGTCTGGATGCAGAAGCCATCATTAAAAAATGAACATGAGTTGTCCCCCACATCTTTTTTTTTTGTTCAAATAATCCAGTTTACTGCCTCAGACAAGTCATTATTCATGTGGAACCTGCCTGGGCTGTCCCTGGGGAGGAAGGGTAAATTGATTTAACATGTAATCCAGTTTGGACTGCCCGCTCACCCCAGTGCTATGCTAACTGCACCCTAGCTGTGCAGGGAGGAGGGAAGAAGAAGGAGTGGATCCAAGGGACACAAGGGAATTAGCCCAAGGCGTGGGCCTGAGCACCACTTTCTACAGAGGAACACGACAGAGGAACATGGAGACCAAGCATCCCGTCTGTCTTCCTGTCTCGGGCTCTCTCCTCATCAAAAGTCCACAGCAGATCATTATAATAAGAACAGTATGGTCAAAACGATGGTTGTTTCCTCAGTGCCCAAACCTGGGAAGGCGAAGATCTGAGAGGCGGAAGACTATGACATGGTTACACGGAAAGTTCTAGAACCAAGCCTAGAGTCAGTTAGGTGCATCCTAAAGCTGTAGCCAGCGGGTGAACTGACTCCTGAGTGTGGGAAGGTGCTCAGGAGAGTTGTGTGGCCGTTTTCAATCAGAGCCATGTGTCCTCTGGGTCGTCAGACAGGCCTGGCTGGTCTGTGGGTGGGGATTGAAGAGTGGGCCTAACTCTGAATCTTTGAACTTACTCTCTGGTCTTACTACTAATTCTGTCACCTACCTGCTCCCTAAGGGCTGGCAGCCCCAGAAGGACATAAGAGATGGTGCTGCAGAGAATTGGAGCTCAGAGTGAACAAGAAGTTACTTCTGTGAGAGGGATGCTCCTTGGGTGCAGGCCCATCAGTGGGAGGTTGCCATTGGTGAAAAGTAGATCCTTCTTCATGAGTGTTTTTGAAGCATCGTCTGGGCAAGATGGAAGCAGGGAAGAGAGACAGGACAAGTGTTCACTGCAGAGTGGAAAGCCCACGAGAATCCACATTAATGAAAACACTGTCTCAAAACCCCAGGATATACAGACCCTCCTTGGAGGTACCACATCCATGGGCTACATCCATTTTAGGGCAGGCAAGATACCCACCCCCAGGACCCATCCTTAGTGAAGTACTTTCTCCAACTCAGCTCCACCATTTCCTGAACTTTCCTGAACATCTTCAAAGAGTACCACCAGCATTTGACACGTGAGCTTGTGGAGATATTTTACAGCTGAACTGTGACATCTCCCCCTTCTAGGGCTGTGTCTCACCCCTCCAGTGAAACCCCTGGAGGGCTTTCCAGTAGTGCCCCCTTTTCTCACTCCCTCCTCCATGTTTTTCAAGCTCAAAAATCTCAACACAAGGCACTGGGAGATGTCTCGGTTGGTTAAAGTGCTTGTCACATGACCATGGGGATTTATATTTAGACTCCCAGAACCCACATTTAATAGTGGAGTATGGTAGTGCGTATCTGTAAATCCCAGTGCTGGAAGACAGATACAAGGATCCTAAGGGCTCGCTGACCCATCCCTCACCAAATTTGTAAGCTCCAGATTCACTGAGAAACTGTCCTGGTCTCTCTTCCATTGCCGTGATGAAACACCAAGACAAAAAGCAACTTGGGGGAGAAAAGATTGATTTGATCTCACAAATCTCCAGGTTACAGTCCATCACAGCAGAGACATAATGCTGGCAGAGGCTTAAAGTGACTAGTCACAGCCCAGCCACAGTCAGGAATAGAGAGAAATGAATGCATGTGTGGTTTCTTGTGTTCAGCTTGGTTTATCCACTCTTACACAACTTAGGACTCCAGGCCTAGGGAATGGTGCTGCTCACAGTGGGTTGGGTCTTCCCAAAATACTTAGTTGAATCAACAGGATCTCTCACAGATGTGCCCACAGGGCAAGACAAAATGCAGACAATTCCTCGTTAGGACTCTCTTCCCAGTTGCTACTATGTTGGGTCAAGTTGACAGTTCAAACTGACCATCACAGAGACCCTTTCTCAAAAAATAGGGTGGGGAGCCATTGAAGAAGACACTCGACATTGACCTCCAGCTTCCACGTGCAGGGTGTGTGTGTGTGTGTGTGTGTGTGTGTGTGTGTGTGTGTTATCAAACACACACAATCCTTTGGTCATCATGGGGATACTGACAAGATACCAACTGGGAGAGAGTTGCTGAGGATGGCCAGATTAGGTTCTTGTTCCGTGGCGGGGGGGGGGGAGCCTTCTCTCTCTCTCTCTCTCTCTCTCTCTCTCTCTCTCTCTCTCTCTCTCTCTGGCAAGGCGTGCTCGGACCAAGTAAGGATGGCTTTCTTCGGGGTGTCTATAAGGAGGCAGCAGATGAGACAGGAGGCTCCAAGATAGATGCATTGGCTGCTGTCACCAACCCTAGCCACATGAGGTAAGGTAGCCATACAATGAAAGCAGCATCCGCCTGCTGTGAAGCCCCACAGCCTTCTGCCGAGCCCTCAACTCAGTCTACGTCCCGCGGACCAAGGTTTGACTAATGGAAGCTACCTCTTCCCTTACTCTAAGTCCCCCAGCCTGCCTTCCCTTTGATTGTCTGGGAGACTGTGATCAAATAGCTTTGTTCTGGCTGAGGGACGGGTTGGTAGGTGAGAAAATGACACGGACTGTGTCTTAACCAAACCAAACACAAAGGGGGGAAACCATGCAAGCACCTTAAATGTTCAGCATTGGGGAAAATCTTTGCAGTGGATTGTTCAAGCCTGTGTCTTCCAATGTGCCCTGCTCAGCCCTGCTACAATTGTTTCACAATAATAATCCCATGTCAGAGGATAGATGAGTTGCAAAATTTGACATTAAAATGTGTGAGAGACACACAAACATGGGTCTTGGCTTACTTGCAAGTGTTGAACCCACAATCACGTCTACTTCTTCCCAGACCCTTTCCCCCATCCTTTCTCTCTGTATGGCATAAACGACACTTCCCCATAAACTACATTTCCCAGTAGTCCTTGCTGATTGGCTTCTAGTTAGTTTTAGCCAATGAGAAGCCCTGGTGAAATACTGGAGGGTGTGGCCAAGGAGATGAGATTCCTGCTTTGGGAGATCTATGGCGGGCTCTTTGCCTTCTCCAAGATTCTAGCTTTTAGCGAGCAACTGTTCCTTCCACTGTCCCAGCTCCTCTCAAGCGTTCTAAAGTCTTTCCAGATCAACCACTTGCGTTTGAATCTGAGACTTGGCCTCTGTGTGGGAGGGAAGCCAGCCGGAGACAGCCATGTTGATTCCACAGGGCTATACATGTCAGAAGACACTGATGGCACAGATGAGGTCATACTGGAATAGAGGCTGGTGACCACGCACTTCCAGTGGGCACACGGAATCACAGACTTACCCAAAGACGAAACACAAAAGATCCGAGAGCCCCCGTTATTTTTCATGGCTCCAAACACCCGTGCTTATTGTGTGTGCCTTAGCGCATAACCCAAGGAACTGAATCCACTCCACAGGCGACTGAGCCCTGTCTTTGCCAAGAGAGGGTTAAAGGCGCAGGGGTGACAGAGTTCAAGTCCTTCACTGTAATTTCATGTAAGGAACCTTCTGGCGGCTTCCTTTGTCACCGCTGCGCTCTTGTCTGCCAGCCTCGCTCGCTGGGGCCTGGGTATCCCCCAGGAAATGTTAAATTCACTGCTTCATCTGCTTGACTGACTGTCATCTTGACACATCGCTGAGCTGGTGACGAAGCCCTTAATTAGTGCATGTCTGCAGGCTCCTCCTCTTCCACCCTCCTCCTAGGGCCTCTCTCTTCCCTCGCCATCTCCAAAGAGGACACACCACCCACTTGCACACTGAGCCCTTGGCCTGGTTCTCACTCATGTCAGCCCCAAGAGATGGCACCTCTGATCTCTAGCAATGGGAACAGACGCAGAGAAGTTACACTTGCTGGCATTGGTCCAAGACTAGACATGGCTCAAGTCTTTTTTTTTTTTTAAGATGTATTTTGATGATTATTTAAGTGTATGTATCTGTATTTGTGCATGTGTGCGTAGGTGCCTGCGTGAATGTGTGTGTGTGTGTGTGTGTGTGTGTGTATGTGTGTGTGTGTGTGTGTGTGTGTGTGTGTGTGTGTGTGCATGCACTGCCCTTGGAGGCCAGAAGAGCACCAGACCCCTTGGAGCTGGAGTTAAGGATGGTTGTGAGCTACTATGTGGATGCTGGGAACCAAACTCAAGTCCTCTGCAAGATTAGCAAGCACTCTTAATCACCAAGCCTCTCTCCAGCTCCCAAATGATTGACATCCAAACTGTATCACTGGCTGGCTGTGTGACCTCATAGGAATTTCTTGACCTTTTTTCCAGTTCTATTTTCCTGTAGAGGTAGGGATTCTAAGCTCACGGGTTTACAGTGATCTAATCACATCATTCCTGCATGACAGTGTGTTTAAGCCCAGACCCTACTTCTGCTCCTGGTCTCCAGTTCCTGGTGCTCTGCTGGTGGAAGACTCACAGCTGTAATGGCGGGAGCTGACCTGTAGTGCCTTCCTGCCACGATGGAATGCCCTCTCTGAAACTGACCCCAAGTGGATCCTTCCTACCTCTAGTTTCTCTTTTGTCGCAGGACCAGGAAACTAGCTAATACAGAAGATCATAGGAGAACGCTTGGGCATAAGAAGGGGTGCGGGATGGGCGGACAGCTATCTAGAATGGCTGTGGAGAAGGTCCTTCTATGGGCAGCTGGAGTTGAGTGGCTGAGAATTATGGGAGCCTGAGCAGAGTTTTACCAACAGAAGGGGGGAAGAGTGAGCGCATCTCTACTCACGACCCTTGTCAAATTGCTTTCTGATGTGCTAGCGTTCATCTGGTTATTGGGGGGAGCATGTATACCTGAAGCTATGGTAGCCATCCTGTGACCATGAAGCCACAAGTACAGTCACGGAAAACTCAAGGTTTGGGGTTCTCCAACCAGGTCATGAGGTAGTGTCTCTTATTTACTTTTTAAGTGGGAGGGCTTCCTCTTTCATTTCAGCAGCCAGCCTTTGATTCTGTTTTTCCCCTTTAATCTATTGCTGGCAGACAGGAGCAGAAGTACATGAATCATAATGCAAACCTATTGTGCTCACCTCCGAGGCCCAGGGAAGGTCCCGCCTTCCCTCCAAATCCAGAGATCAGCAGTAGTTGCAAAATTTCTGTGGTGTATAAGAAGGGGAATGGAGGCTTTGGTAACTGACAGCATCTGCCACACTCGGTGTCATTTTAAGGAGAGATCTGGGGTCCTCTATACACCTTGGAACTCGCGCTAAGCCTCTGAGGTATGAGGCGTGGTGAGAGCTGTGAGCTGAAACCGCGGTTTGGAGCCTGTGGCTCATTCTTAATTCCCAGCTTCAGAGAAGAGCTGCATGTCATCCCAGAGCCGAGGCTGGAGGGCTGAGGAGGAGGCAGCCAGGAGACAGGTGTGAAAGTGAAGGAGAATTTAGCAAACGGTCCTGCCCCCTCCTGGACTCAGGCAGCAAGAGATTCCTGTGGTTTGCAAACCTTAGCCTTTCTCTGAAATTGCAGAGAAGGGAGTTTTCTGCAGTCATTGGAGGCATGCACATCAGTTGAAACAACGGATTCTCAATTCCAGCTCAGAGTGGGGAAACCTGAAGTGTTTCTGGTGTGTGTGCATGCATGTGTGTGTGCGTGCATGCATGTGCATGTGTGTATGCACAACTCTGGGTGAGTGTGGGCACATATATGCCCTGGTACACATGTAGAAGGCGGAAGACAAAATGTCATTTCTCACCTTCTGCCTTGTTTGAGACAGGGTCTCTTGTTTGCTGCTGCATAGACAGGCTTACTGGCCTGTGAGCTTCCCAGGAGTTTCTGTCTCTTTCTCCCATCTCACTGGGCTGTCATAGCAAACACACATTACCACATACAGTTTATGTGAGTTCTAGAGATTCAAACTCAGGTGCTTGCAGCTGCATGCCAAGCTCCTTATCCATGCCTACAGTTAAAGTCACACATTTAAGAGGCAGATGTTGAGGAAAGCTGTGGGCCCTGCCAAAATGTGGTTGACTCAGCCAGTCAGTAGGAAGACTGAGTTGAACAGACAGACTTCACTGGAACAAAAAGAAATTCACCCAACAGATAGCAGTTGGAGTTCCTGTAATATGAGGCTTTCCTCAGGTCTACCTTCGGGTAGCCTAAACTACAAGTTTGATCTTCCAAGCTTCCATAATTATGCGTGTCAACTGCCTAAATAAATGGATGGATGGATGGATGGATGGATGGATGGATGGATGGATGGATGGATTGATTGATGAATGGATGGGGTTGATGGATGGATGGAATGATGATAGATAGATAGATAGATAGATAGATAGATAGATAGATAAACAGATGATAGATAGATAAACAGATGATAGATAGATAGATAGATAGATAGATAGATAGGTAGATAGATGCACAGATGGATACAAAGGTGGATGGATGAATGGATGGATGGATGGGTGGTTGGATGCATAGATGGATAGATAGACAGGTGGATGGGTACATAGATGGATGGATAGATGGATGGATAGATGGATGGATGGATAATTGTTCACATCCTATCAGCTCCATCCATGAGAACCCTGACCAACACACGGCACTGTCCAGAGAACTACACAGTTCTTGTTTTCATTTAATTCTCACACGTCCCTGGGAGGTTGGACTTTCTATTTCACTCTACAGACTACAGATCAGCAAGGGGTGGGGGCCTCTCAAACTAAACTGCCACCTTGCAGGATTCCAACCCAGGACTATGTAACATGCAAACCTGCATCTGAACTCGAACCCATCAAGCTTACTCCACAAAGTGGATTTTTACACTTCTAGAGTTTTGTTGTAAGAACATGTATTACAGTGCTCAGGTTCAAATCCCAGTGATCCCCATGCAAGCTGTGTAATCCCGGACAACTTCCAAACCACTCTGAGACTCCTTTTCCTTATTGAACCCCTAATAATTAAAACTCACCCCACCCCAGCAGAAAAAGACTGAGGAGCATAACTACATCAACACTCACTAAGCTTCTTCTGTCCAGTTCCTTGCGAAACACGCACCTTTGATAACCCTCAGATTTTGATTTGGGGAGTTCACATGGCTAGATCTGGATTTTACTGAGTGTGAAATAGATACTATGGCGGGGTGTATTCGTGTGTGTGTGGGGGAGGGGCTGATGTTAAAGGGGAGGGGGAAAAAAAACAGAAGCTCCAGAGCCTGATGGGTAACTCCGCCCATCCATTTTCAGTAGGAATGGTATTTCTTCTTTCCCCAAAGAAACGTTAAAGTCTGTTTTTGTAAGGCTCCTTTAATTTCCAAATTCCACTCGGTCACTTTCCTGACAGTGTGGAATCTCGAGGGATTAGGCCACGTGTCCTGTGACTCTGTGATGCTTAAGGAATGAGGCTGCTGTCTGCCACCTCTCTGAACCTAGATGCCCCTGGTTTCTCTCTAGCCCCGGAGCAGGCAGCACCTGGTCCTCTCTCCCAGCCCCCAAGAGTCCCCCACCTGAGAATAAGACAGGCTTAAAAAGTCACCCCCAAGGGACAGGGTGGGCCCAGGAGTGGATTCTTCATTTTTTAAGTGCTGGCTTCAACTTTTTACAATGTTCTTCTCGGGGCAATAGAGGGGCATTATTTTTAATTGAATTCTCAGAAAGGATGGAGACAGAGAAGGGCAGAGCCGTATCTTTCCTCCTGTGTGGGAAGGATGATTTAAATTTCTGTGTAGGATTTTCCACTCCTGAATGTTTTTGTGTCTCCCATTCCATTTGTTCTGCCTGAGACGGAATCCCATCGGACCGTACAAGAGCCATGTGACTCTGGATTATATTTATGACAACTGTTTCTTCCAGAAACTCTAAATACAGTAACTCTGAGTGTCTCCAGGTGTTAGAGATGAGGTGCTTGGGGACCCCAAGGCTGAAAGTCATCATTAGGCTGCATAGAATGGGGTGGAAAAAAAGTGTCTCTTGGTGTCTCAACTTAGGAGAAATCTATAAACTCAGCATGGCATACGTCCTGTAGGCAGAGTGTTAGCTGGGTGGCTAAGACACAGGTATGATGCTCTCACAGTACCTCTTCAGTGTCACCTGGGTAGATGCAGAATCTCCCAGGAGACACACAGGTGTGTCCATGAAGGAGTTTCCAGAGGTTTAAATGAGCAAGGCAAACCCATATTGAAAGTAGATGGCGTCATGCCACAGGCTGGGGGTACAGGACTATACGACAAAGAGAAAATCCAGCTGGGCACCAGCGTTCATCTCTTTCGGCTTCCTAACTGTGGATGCCACGTGACCAACTTCCTCATGCTCCTGCCGCCATGCCTTCCTCACTGTGCTGGTTAATCTTGTCAGCCGATCATAAACTAGAGTCCTAGCATTCCTCCATGGTCTCTGCTTCGGTTCCTGCCTCCAGGTTCCTGTCTTGAGTTCCTGCCGTGACTTCCCTCAAGGATGGGGTGTCACCAGGACATGTAAACCAAACAAACCCTTTCCTCCCTAAGTTGCTCTTGGTTATGGTGTTTATGGCAGCAGTAGGAGGCTAACCAGGACACCCCAACATGATGAACTTGAGCTGGGAGCCCCAGTAAACCCTTCCTTCCTAAAGTCACTGTGGTCAGAAGCAGCACATATCATAACCCAGCTCCCAAGAAACTGAGCAGCTGGTGCAAGGTCCTTTGGGTACAATACTAATAAGGATAGACGCCCAGGTTACACTGATCCTGACTGTATTAACAACAGTCAGCCAGAATAGCCTTCCCTGGAGCCATTTGATGTAAGTTAGTTGATTCCTTACAAGAGTTCTTGGGGGCAGTTAACCCTACTGTCCCTGATTGTCAGATAAAGAAACTGAGTCACAGAGAGGCTAGATAGCTTGCTGAGATGGGTGACAGAGCTGGGTTCAAATCCAGCAGCTTCTCTATGGAACTGGCCCCATCAAGCATCAGGGAGGCAGGCTCACAGTTTCCAGACCAGGTGACCATCTACCATGTCACAGGGTTCTTCACTTCCATTTTCCCTTTCCTTGGGACTGGATCAGAAGGCTTTAAAGCCCATTTCTCTGTCCCTCAACATGTGACAGCTGAGTTCTCTGGTTGCCAAGGAAGTCTGCTCCCACCCTGGCCTTAGTGCACTAATGAATACACAGTAATGACTGGGAAAGATCTCTTTGTTTCTGGCTTTGTCATAAACTGAGCACAAAGCTGGAGGCCTTACATTCTGTCATCCTCAGCATCAGACACAGCCAACAAGAATGAGGCCCACAGGCATGGAGTGCTGCCCGTCTGTAAGAGCTTGAGGCAGCAACATCTGCTTAGGGCTAGCCTGAGCTACAAAGTGGGACTCTGTCTCATAATCCAAAACAATGAGGTGTATCAGTTAGCTCTGGCTTATATTTTGCTCTGTGACAAATATCCCCCATGTGTAGTGCACTAATATTGCTCACACATGCTCTGGCTTCTGAATGTCAGTTCAATTTAGTTTGGGGTGATTTGGGGGCTTGCTTAGACCATCACAATCTCACCCATGGTTTGGGGAAGAGGTACATGGTGGTGAGGAGACTCTTAAAATTGTGCCTGAGACCAGAATGAATCACTTTGACTCCTGTTGAACTGGCCCAAAAAAACCTCATGGGCAATGAGAGGGCAGCCAGGGTCCCCCTGTGAATTATACAGGCTGTTCTTTAGCTATAAGGGAGCCGGGGAGCCATGGCAGAGCTTTGAGCTGAAACAGGTTTCTGATCATTCAGCTTAGAATCAATCACAGTAAACAGGAATAGGAGCTAGAAGTCTAGCATAACCCAATGAAGGAATCTTAGGGGTCTGGGGTGGCTTAGACCAGGGAAGAGAGGAGACCAGTTGTCCGCATTTGAGTAGATAGTAAAGGTCAAAGGTCACCAGCACTCTTAATGTATTGGGTGTGAGGGCATGAAGGAAAGAGAAGAGTCATGGCTGACTCCAAAGATTATGGAAAGATGCTCCGGGGACACGAAGCAATGGGTTGTCACAAGTCTGGAGATGTCACTGACATGTGTGTATAGCTCAGGATGTCATTAAGCATCCCTACATGGTCAGCACACCCCCACAAGGAGGCAGCGTCCAGCCCATCATCCACAGCTCCAAAGCCAGAGCAGGTGCTGCCTGGGAGGGAATCTGTCTTGAAAGAGCCGGGAGATTCCACTATGGTTTACTTTCACTTACTGCCTAGCTCTTGGGCTTGCTGCTGGTGTGACATTGGGGAATTCTTTTCGGTCTCTGGACCACAGTCATCTCCTCTGCAAAACAGGGATTCTGACTCCTCAAAGTCTCAGAGGGTCTGGCAGGTAAAGATGGGAAGAACTTCTAGCTATAGCCAAGGAGACGGGAGGGGAGCATGGAGGATGGGGTGGGGTGTCAGGGGCATTCCGCTAAGGCTCCTCGGTCCCACCAAGGAGTTTGCATCTGACTATATTCTTCTTCTCCAGGTGCCATTTAAGCTTGTAAGTTCAAGGTCAGAGGCAGAAGTCAAATTTGTCTGGTCAGTTCCTGAAGCCTGGACAGGGAACTCAGAGTATCATCCCAAGCCAAACGTCCAGCAGAGAAGAGGAAAAAAAAATTCAACTACCGGCAAAAGCCCCACTGTCTGACCAGAGAGTCCCCATAGGGCCATCCATCAGCTTTGCCAGAAGCCCACGCCTTTTTAGTTTTTAATATAATTTATTTACTGTTTTACCTCTTACAGTCCAAATAGGTTCATGTGCCAAATACTGTTAGCTTTTTAGTTAACTGACAAAAGCTTCATTAAACTAACTGGGAAGGAGTTCACATGTGCTTTCAACTGTGGCATGCAGTGTTCCGCTGATTTTTTGCAGTGTGTGTGTGTGTGTGTGTGTGTGTGTGTGTGTTTTCCTGACATAGCTTCCTTGGACTCCCATCCCTCCTGCTTTGCCACCTTCTGCCCTGATACAAGTGGCTCTTGTCTTGGCTCAGCCTTCTCATCCCTTCCCCTTAAAAATCACAGTGGGATGTCAACTCTTGCCCAGCTCCATGTCACCGACGAGCAACCACATAACAGGGACATGCATGTCATCTAGCCATGAACTAAGCTGATGAAACATGTAGCCTGTGGTCTAGAACCTTTGTCTGTCTGCATGAATTCAGTTACCCATGATGACCCACAACTAGAAACAGTAATATCTGGGCAAGGAGGGATGGCTCGGTTGGTGAGCAAGAATGTTTGCTGTGCAAGCTGGAGGGCTGAGTTCAAATCTGGGTGTGGCCACACACTTCTGTAACCTCAGCACTGTGAGGGGATGGAGACAGGAGGATTGCTGGCACCTGCTGGTTTTCAGCCTAGCTCTGTGGTTCAGTGAGAGACAATGCCTCAAGTGAAGATACGGGAAAGTGATGTAGAGGAGACAACCCATGTCCTTCTCTGGCCTCTATGAGTGCGCGCACACACACACACACACACACACACACACACACACACACACAGAGTATTTGTCTTGACCCTCCTAAGAGAGACCACATTCATTAAAGTATATTGTTATAATTGGTTTGTTTTTAGTAGTTACTGTTATTAATCTCTTACTATCTAATACATTAAGCTTTGTGATCAATATTAGATATAGGAAAATACGTAGTTTA
>CABHPR010142047.1:0-31816 GCA_902168415.1 Peromyscus melanophrys
TTTTTTTTTTTATAACCATGTATTGAAAAATGCACGGGATACTGTAGGAAAATGTACTTGTCACTTATCAGGACTTCAAATTTGACTAGGTATCTTACGTTGTATCTATGGACTCTCCAATGTCAACTGATGTGGAGCTAAGCAGAGGTGGGGTAGCTTTTCTGACAGTAAAAATCCAGGCAAAGTGATTTGAAGATGAAGTTGGAGCAGGCAGACAAGCCTATGGTTTCACTCTTTCATGATGTATGGATTCCAGAGACTTCCTGCTATAATTTCAGTGTGTCCTTTAAAGTTCGTCAAGGAGACATTAAATAAAAAAAAGAAATGAAAAAGAAAGGAAAGGAAAGGACATGACTGCTCCTAGGTATAGCGAAGGCACAAGTTCATTGTAGATCAAGGGAGAGCACAGCCAGGGGCAGAGACATCTGGGAGAGTCTGGAGTGGACACCACTTGGCTGAGCAGGGTCATGTGGGGAGACGGGAAGGGGAAGGGACAGGGGAACCAGGTACAGCAGCCAGGATGTCAAAGCTACAAAAAAAGAGTGGGTAACCAAAATGTCTGGATTACATAGGGTAGATCTTCTGGGGAAAGGACAGCTTAGTCCCTGGGCTGGAGAGAAGGGTATGCCAGCCATCCTCAGTAACTGGTAGGGACTGAGGGATGCTGGAGTAACCTGGAGGCCAGGTCTGCTTTGATATATTAAATAGATACCTCAACATTTATCCTGGATTTGCCACTTAACAGCCGTAAGAGGTGGTGAAGCCCTCAACTGATCCAGTCTGCTGCTGTCACTACTGCACTGCCAGTCTCGGGATTACAACAGAAACATGGATTGCTCACTCTAGCAGGGTTCCTGAGGACTGCATCAATTTCCCTAAAGTGGGAGCCAGGGAAGGTTAGAGGCTGGCAGCCATGTTCTGTATGTGGCCAGACTAGGTCAAGAGCTGACAACAGCTCTCTAAAATTGGGCATAAGACCACTCAACTAGAGGAAAAGCATGCCTGGTACTAAATTCCTAGCCAACTTCTCAGTGCTAGTAAAGTCAAGGATCTTGGAGAAGGATCTACATTTACCACTTAACTAAATCAGCAAAATCCCTAACTACAGTATAAATATTTGTCCTTATATCCACAGATAGCTGTAGTTCCCACTCTTCATCAAAGGGATTTCTCTTCTCAAGAGATGGAGAGTATTTAGAAAACCACAGCCAATCAAAATGTAGCATTGTGGAGCCCTGTCTTAGTGGATACATCTGTGGCACATAAGGCTCAGGGAACATCAAGGAAGAAGGAGAGAAAGATTATAACAACCAGAGGATCAGGGAGTTTGCTGTGAGATTGTGTCTTCTAGGAATGTCAGAAGCTACACCCATGAAGTCTCGTCAATGTGAAAGGCTAATCTTACCTGGCAATAGACATGCTAATGTGGACTGGGGACAACCTAAAAGGCACAACCCTACAGGAAGAATTACAGGCACCTAAGGAATGCTGAGAGTAGTAGAAATAGTCTTCTCCAGAGAAGAGCATGTCAATTGGTTATCCAATACTATTACACAGACTGAGCACATTGTATTTATGTATTTAGGAATATGTATTTATATATATAATATTATATATAATTATGTGTATGAATGTGTATATTAATATGCAATTAATGGAAAAAGAGGCCATGACTATGAAAGAGAGCAAGGGAGGATATATCAGACAATTTGGAGGGAGGAAAGGGAAAGGGGGAAATGAAGTAATTATACTGTAATCTTTAAAAAATTTAAAGTATTGACAACAACAAAGGGACAATAAACAAACACAGTCATGCCAGAGATCAAAAGTGGTAGCTCATTCACTAAGTAAAGTTCGAAGACAAAAGGAGGGAGAAAGAGGAAAGGGGATGGAGCGAGGGAGAGAGAGAGAATGCTGGTCATATCGCAGATGCAAAAGCAGAATGGTAGATTGTTGCTCTCTTTACTACCTCTGATTTCTCAAGCAAACTGGTTTGTCTCTCAGTAGCTTTCCTCCCTCTGTTCTTTGAAGAGCGTTTTGTGAACTCTAGGGTTTCCTAGAGCTTAACAGTCCTAATTAGAAATGTCTTATTTTCCAGTACAGATTATATGCGGACAATGGCTTTGGGAAATGAGATTCAGAATTATTTAAGAAAGCAGGATAATTCTTGGGCAGCAATGACCCACATAAAGCCAATTAAATGTGGCAGTAGTAGTCATCTGCAGATCTTGCTAATAGCGATGGATTATTAAGATGAGCAGAGGTGGACACAGGTGAGGGCATGAGAGTCAAAGATTGTGAGGGAGAATGTAAGGGAAACTCAGAGGAAGAATTAGATTGTCAAAATTCGTTCAGGACACTCTGACCCAAGTCTTATCTGAACATACTGAAGAAATAAACTACATACATACTTTGCGTACGTAGGAAATTTATTTTTTTTGACTTGGAACTGATTGCAGTGTGGGTTTAAAATAGTTAAATTGAGAACAAAAGTTTGTGAATTCAGGTTTGCATGGAGTACTTAGGAAAAATAAATGAGATGTTTATTTGAAAGTGCTTTGAAAGCTTTAAATTGCCACTCAAATATCATTGACCTTTTTTGTGGAGATCAATTTATTGGTACCCTAATGGATTTTTTTTCCTAAATAGAAAAGTTCTCATCTGTTTCTAAACACGCATTTTTGAAAGAGGAATCAAGGGTCATGCTAAACTCTGACACAGATAAAATGCAGTTCATTAGTGAGATAGATTCCATTACTCTTTACCAGATGTTCAAATTCTTGTCCTCATAATGTCTCTGTCTGTGCTAGAAGGATGCCTTGTTGAACTTTGAAGTGGCTTTGAGACTTGCTTTGACTGACAGATGTCGAAGAGATGTGTACTTCAGAGGGGCAGAGTTCAAGACTCTGTGTCTTTCTTCCTTCTGTCACGGTGGGGAGCAATGGACAGTGCAGCAGTCACTCTGTCAGGATCCAGGGTGACAATGGCAGACAGGAAAGCAGTCAACCCAAGATGAGATGCACAGATATCACTAAGAGAACAAAACCTTTGTTGTTGAAGTGTAACAGAGAACTCTGAGCTGGCCCTTAGCCTGTATTAGCTCACACTTGTGGTTCCCATTGTATTTAACATCTCTCTGCCTGGATCTGCTCTTGGCCAGAGGCTTTTGCAGTAGCTCAGGGTTTCTGTTTTGAAACAGACCTGTCTACTGCAGCTTTGACCTGGTGTAGTGTGGGTCAAAAGATCTCTTCTGTCCCTTCTACCTAAAGGGGCAAAAAGTTACAAACAGATCTGTGGCTAAAGCCAGAGACAAACTCAGTATTCATCCTCACCACCTTCATCCCAGGCATGAGTCACTCTGTAGACTTTTTTTCTTGAGACAAATAAGAAATGATGATTTCTGGTGCTGATTCCTTCTTCCATAATTCATCTTTAAGATGATGTCTCTGTGTTGCTGCTTTTAATTCTTTACACCATGGAATCTCACTATTTTACACTGTAGTGGATGCCCAGGTTTAACATAAATGTTGTTTCTGTTGTAGACAATTTAAGCAAAGGCATTTAATAGAATCCATGTCCTCAGAGAAGTCACTGTGTGTGTGTTTTTATGTGTATCTCTGGCCCATATCCTAGCATCATTTATAAGAGAACAAAGTAAAAAGCAACCATAAGAAGAAGGAACTAAATCAAGCAGGTGGAAAGCAGAAAGGGGAAAGAGTACCATCAGAAAGGGCTGTGCTTCAGGGACTTTTTCTTCCTGAAGGGAGACAAATGGTCTCATGGGGTTCTGCAGGTAGGTGAGCATCAAATAGATCACACATGTGTGGCACACATACATTTCATGGGAGACAGTGTTTCTGAGATGTGAATGAAGCTGAAATTTCAACATGAGTCGTCTTGTTCACATTGGAGCCCAAATACTTCGGTGGAGAGTATTTGGAAATGCAACATGACCACATGGTAAAATCTTTGTATAATATGGTTTTAAAATTCTGAGCAGATTTTTTTAAACCATCACTTCCTTTTGCCACGACCTTTGTTTCACATGGGTTTAGGGCAAGTTGAAGTGAGGATGCATTGTGCCATGAGATTGCCATTTACACATCCAAATAAGAGTCTTAGAGTACATGGATAGAGTAGAAGATGCTTAATAGGAGAAAGGAGATAGGCTGGGGAGTTTTAATTTAATTTTATTTTCTCAAAATATCAAACAGATGTCAGAAAGTGTGAGACAATACTTTGCTTCAAAGCTCAAAAACAAACAAACAAACAAACAAAAAACCTATAAAAAGATAAATCAGGCCAGGTGGTGGTGCGGTGGTGGCACACGCCTTTAATCCCAGCACTCGGGAGGCAGAAGCAGGTGGATCTCTGTGAGTTCGAGGCCAGCCTGGTCTACAGAGCAAGATCCAGGACAGGCACCAAAACTACACAGAGAAACCCTGTCTTGAAAACAAACAAACAAACAAAAAAGTCAGTTTGAGGTGCATAGAAAGGTAGCCACTCACCATAAAGATGTTATTAGAAATCTGTGGCTTGTAGGCAGAAGATTCTGTCCAGCAAGTCACTCCCAAATAACCATACAGAGGCTTAATATTAATTTTAAATGCTAGGCAAATAGCTCAGGCTTGTTAACAGGCCTGGTATATCTGACAGACATTTCTGAGAAGCAGGGAATTTTGAAGGACTGTCCTACTTTAACTTGGCAAAGTCTGGCAGTTGCTTTCTTTAGCATCCTGCTGGTCCAGTTTGGACAGTATACTGTCAGAAACTGAGCCAAGGGCAGTTTCTTGCCTACATGGCTAGCTTTTGCCCTAAAGAAAGTAAACTTCATATGGAGTTTCTTTGATGCTCATCATCTTCCTTGAAGTAAATTGGTGCTGTCAGGAGGAGACATGTCTCAATGTAATGAAAAGCCTTAAGTTATTAAACATATTAAATGTCATGTTCTGTAAGTCTTTGAAGTGTTTGAAGACTATTTATCTATCAAAATATATCTGTGTATAACCTTGAAAACATATCTAATATGACTATAAGTTTGACTATTATAGATGATTATTAATCTGTATTTCTTAATTATATATTACATTTTTAAATGAACTGAATGAACACAATACCCTAAACAAAAGAAAAAACATGCATACAGCATAACAAATTTAACTTTAAATTTGTATCAGCAAACCAAAATTTATACCAATGTAAAATATTTTGAAATTAATAGTTGTTTTTTGATTAAAGTGGAGTCAATAATCTACCCTTTTATCTCATCATTTCCATATTATTTCCTCCCATTTTCCTTTAGAAAGAGATCTTTGAATTTAATACCTTTGTCTATCTTTTCTCTGACTATGACTAATAATAGCTTGTAATCAATCCCCCTTAAATGATAATAAGTATCTAAAATCTATCTTTTTTGAATGTGAACTTTTTTTCTAGACTACTTTCTGTTGTTGTGGGTGATGCTATCTTTGGGAGAACCTTGAGAAAATCAGGATATTGTTAGGTCTTGGCTGGAGTAGTTTGCAAGCCTGGAACATCTCAGTCAGTAGCCTTGAAGATGTTCTGGATGTATAATTTTGAGGAGACTGTAACAGAAGCATTTTGAAATTCTGGATCACTTGGGCCATCTGTTTTCTTTACTGTTTGGTCCCCTTGTGCTAAAAATGCATAAACTTTAAAGGTAAAATGTATTACAAGTATGAAATATGTGATGTACACAAGTTAGCTAAAGATGATTTTTTGTTTACATTTGAGCAGGTAAAGTATACATTACATGTCTTGTAGTTATTTTAGGTTTATATTTTTTATGTTTCTAGCCAGGATTTCAGAGGATCTTCCATAATCAAATTTGATTTTCTTTAAATGGGAATGAATCTATAGCTTTTCATTTCCCATGAAAATAAAAGCATAACCACTCCCCAAAAGCAACATACCTTTTTACTTAAATTTCAAAGTCAAGATATTTTTAAAATACATAGGTTGGTTTAATCCAGCAGCCAAAAAATTTAGAGACAACATAATAACATACAGGATTCAGACTCTCTTGGTATATTTCCATCCTTATGTGGTTTTTTCTTTTATATTATTTTATTCCCTTTTCAGGGATTTTATTATTCTTAAACTATTTTTATATACCCTTTCTCTTTTCTCTCAAGCCTACATATATTTTTAAACACCATGACCTGTCCAAAGGATTTTTTCATCTGAATCTATCTTTATTGCATATCTGTAATCTTTTTCTGACTGTGTGAGCCTTTAAACTGCTAAGTGGCATGAGTAGGGACCTTTGTCTCTGTTTTGGTGGCTGGCTCCTTTCCATGGGTAGCTGCCAGAAGATGCTTTTCTATATTGTGGTCAGTGTGAGAGACTTCAGGAACCCACCAAGCACCTTAGCTCATGGCATGGTGGCAGAGCTCAGGCTGGCAGCTCATGTCTGCAGGTAGCAGCTGGGAGACTCATCTCTGCATTACAGCCAGCATGAGGGACCCAGACTAGGAAGCTCCTCCTGGCTCCATTTCTGTGTGTCTAGAACCCTTACCCAAGTTCTATCAGGTTTTATGTGGATGTAACTGCAAAACATTTGGGTGTCATTTGTAGGCAGAAGTTTCTGTCCCACAAGTCACTCCCAAATGACCACACAGAGGCTTAATATTAATTATAAATGCTCAGCCAATAGCTCAGGCTTGTTACTAGTGAACTCTTACAATTTACTTAACCCATATTTATTATCTGTGCTTTGCCACATGGCTTGGTACCTTTTCTGAGTATGGCATGTCCATCATGCTTCTATGTGTGTCTGCTCAAGACTCTCTACCTCTGTCCTTTTTACATGCATTCTCAGTTTGGCCCTCCAGCCTGACTTTATCCTATTCAGCCATTGGCCAATCAGCTTCTTTATTAAACAAATCACAGTGGCATATATTTATATTCCACAGGGGCCAGTGTTGAAGAAGTGATGCTGATAGAGAGCTGTGTCCCAGGCAAACATTAGAAGAAGATGTGCCAATCTCTTTGTCCTCCTCCAATTGGCTGTCTGTTCTTTCTCATAGCTCTGCAGGAAAAACTGAAAGGACACTTGTCAGCTATTGAGTCAACAATACAGTGTGCACACAATCACCGAAAAGCAAATAATACAGTGTGCACAATCATAGAAAAGCAAATAATACAGTGTGCACAATCACAGAAAAGCAGACTGAATTTTCCTCTGTTTTTAGAGGAATTCATACAACATAAAATTTTTGAGAAATGGATTAATTTAAGATATAAGAACAGTTAGCAAGAAGCCTGCCACGGCCATACAGTTTGTAAGTAATATAAGTCTCTGTGTTTACTTGGTTGGGTCTGAGCGGCTGTGGGACTGGCAGGTGAAAGAGATTTATCTTGACCATGGGCCAGGCAGGAAAACTCTAGCTACAAATGGCGCCAGAATGTGGGGCAGGAATTTCCACTTAAAACCTGAGAAATCGTAAAAAGAAGATCCTAAAACAGAGCTAAAACAGCTTCGTAGTTGTCTCTCTCAAGTTAGCCGCAGCCTGCGGGCTTGAGCTACTGTATGGCGGGTTCCTGGCGTGCATGTTTGACCTGCAGTATGGCGGGAATGAGGCATCTGCAAGTGGCACATTAAGCTGCGTTGTGGATTTAGCCTTTGCTAGTACAAAACAAAAAAAAGAGGTTTCTGGGTTACATGCTGCTTTGATAGAAGCATAGACCCACGAAGGCTCCCAAAGCTGGCGGTAAAAGTATCACTGCCATGTTGGGAAGCTGAGGTGGGCGGAGCCAGCAGCCACAGCACCGTTTCAGTCTTACAATGCTGCAGTTTAAAGCAATAGGTTCACAATAAGACAGATTCAGATGGAACAAGACTTTAAATGCTTTAAAATGTGTGTAAAAATGTACGTAGGCTTCAAAGAGAGAGAAAAAGGAATATATACAGTTATATAAAGAAATAGTTTTGAAAAATGAAGTCTTTAAAGAGACAGTAAAGGTAGTATAAAATATAAGCCACATAAAGATGGATATCACACAGAGAATCTGGATTGTGTTGTCTTTGGGATTCTTAACTGCAGAGAGATATTTGATTGTAAAGGAAGCTGAGTTAAACCAATATGTATATTTTAAAGATACCTTGACTTCAAAATTTGGATGTAAAGATATGTTGCTTTGGAAAGGAAGCTCTGATTTTGTTTCCACAGAAAGCCAGAGGCTATGGATTTGTTCCAGATTAAGATACATCAGGTGTGACCAGCCAAGACCACCTGAAAGGTCTCCAATGACACCATGGCTCAGATGATCCAACATCCAGAACCGTTTCAAGGCAACTGGCTCAGACGATACACTCTCACGGACTACTCCATAATTCTAAAATTTTCTTTGTGTCCCCATAAGATACAGTGCCCCCCTCCAGCAGGAAGTAGTAAGAGAAGCTATGCCCAAATTCCCAAATTATATGTAATTTACTTTAAGGTTAAAACCTTCCTTTTTGAAAAAGAAAAGGGGGGGAAGTGCTGTGGGATGTTCTGTATGGCAAATGTGTTGCTAATAAAACACTGATTGGCCAGTGGCTAGGCAGGAAGTATAGGTGGGACTAACAGAGAGAATAAAAAGTGCAGGAAGGTGGAAGGAGACACAGCCAGATGCTGCCAGCCACCGCCAGGACAAGCAGCATGTAAAGAGAAATGGATTAATTTAAGATATAAGAACAGTTAGCAAGAAGCCTGCCATGGCCATACAGTTTGTAAGTAATATAAGTCTCTGTGTTTACTTGGTTGGGTCTGAGTGGCTGTGGGACTGGCAGGTGAAAGAGATTTGTCCTGACTGTGGGCCAGGCAGGAAAAATCTAGCTACACCTCTGACTCCACCCTTCTTCTTCCCAGTGTTCTCCTAGTTCGGCTCTTCCACCCAATTGCTTCCTGCCCACTTATAGACGAGTTAGCTCTTTATTAACTGATGAGAGTGATACACATTTACATTGTATAAATATTGTTCCAGAGCAGATTCATAATGAATGTTATATTCAAAATTGTGTAGTATTGAAAATTTAGACTAGGAATCAAATTTTCTAAACTTGGGGGCCCACAAAACATGAATAATGTAATGTAGTTAGTGAGAAGAGAAGGTTGTATGAGGATTACCGTATGAACAAAAGCAGAGAATCAACTGCGTGTGTAGAGAGAATGGATGGATTTGCAGGGAGTGTCTAGGCATGTTTAGACAGCATTGAGATTGATTTGCACACTCCCTGAGGCTTTCACTGGACTGGTAACAGTATCTGAAGTTGAGTATTTACACTCTGGTAGTGCTGCTAATGAGGACAGATGGTGGTGGGGAGTTTAAAGAAAGGTGATAGGATGATATGTGGACATTTATTAAGAATGGATACATAAAATTACCAAGTGAGGGAGACTCATAGAGTTAAGGATAAGGGTAAATAAAAATACCAAGCCACTTCAAGGTGCTTAGAAAGATGGCGGGGGAATAATGTGCACTGTGATCAAGAGTTAGCACTTACTTGTGCAGAGGGGCACACTGCCCATACTCAGTGTCACCATCTTTAATGGCTGACTGCTCTTTCTCGTAGATCTGCTGGGAATGACACTACTATGTCTCCCTCCCCTGGATGGTCATTCATCTGCCACTTTCTCCAACTTGACAGACATTCTTAGTCATCATTAGCATTTCAGTTCTTGTGAAAACTGGTAGATTTCCTCACACTTAGTTTTACAAAATGTCTAGGTAGCATTTCAAATAATTAAAACTCCTAAGTGAAACTCTTTTCTTTGTTTCATGTGTGTTGGTATGTGTAAGTCTGTTCCTGTTGGGGGGGTTATACATGGGTTCAGATGTTTTGTGAGAATGTGTGTGTGTGTGTGTGTGTGTGTGTGTGTGTGTGTGTGTGTGTGTTTAGGCCAGAGGACAATCTCAGCTGCCATCCTAAGGAACTCTGAGAATAAACACAGGATCTCTCTCTAAATTAGAAGCTGAATCAACTAAGGCAGATGGGCAGTGAATCCCAGGCCATCTGACTGTGTCTGCCTCTCCAAATTCCTTAAGCAAGAAGGTAAACAACTCAAAATAGCTCCCGGAAGTCCCTGAAACTGACCATATTATCTAGGCTCTTCTTCCCAAGATGTAAGCCAGCCAAGCTGCTGAGAGTCAGTTTCAGATAAGACAAACTGCAAAGAACTCTGAGACTAGACTCAGCTGCCTGGAAGAAGCAGAAATGAGTGGGCTTCTTGGAAGCAATTCAGACCAACTGAGTCTCTTGAAAAGGACACTCTCCAACCTGTTGAGCTGCCTACAGACTGTGCAGTGGGCTCCGGGTGTAGCATGAGTCTTAAAGAGTCTTATTAATAAAATCAAACCTGAGGCCAGTTATTGGGGTGAACACTGGAAGGTCAGAGAGACAGAATAAGCCACAGCTATCTCACCTCGCTGGATCCTCAGCTGGTCTTGTTTCCTCAGACTGGATGCCCCGAGCCCTCATCCAGAATGGGTCTCAGCTGAACTGCTGCTAGAAGCCTGAAAGCTTAACCAGCCACATGCTTCTCCAGGCCAAAGGCTTCTCCAGGCCAAAGGCCTCTCCAGGGCAAATGCCTCTAGTTTCTGGTCCTCACGCTTTATATACCTTTCTGCTTTCTACCACCACTCCCTGGGATTAAAGGTGTGGCTTTCTGGGATTAAAGGCGTGGGTCACCATGCTTGGGTGTATCCTTGAACACATGAATTTCTGCCTCTGGAATGCTAGGATTAAGGGCGTGTGCTACCACTGCCTAACCTCATGTTTAACATTGTGGCTGTCCTGTTCTCTGACCCCAGATAAGTTTATTAGCATACACAATATTTTGGGGAACACAATACCCCCACATCCAGGTTCCCAGTTTTTGTACACTGTCACCCATGCTGGGGTGGACGTCTGTGATGCAGCTGTGTGTAAGTCATTTCTGCTCCTGTAACTCCTCACGCATATTCCAGTAAACAACTTCATTAGTTGTTCATCGCAGAGGACTTTGGCAGTGTCTGTAGTTTGGTCTATTGTGGGTTTCTTATCTCAGGTGAGTATGCATATATTGCATCTACTCCAGAAAAAATTGTCAAACAATAGTAGTAAATCACTTTTTGATCCCCAATGTGTGTGAGTGAGAAATATTCTTAGTAGGTGTTAGGTCACAAAGCAACAGGCTCCAAATATCAGGGCTGATGGCGATGGCTTGACTCTCATCCAAGCTGGGTTTCACCAAGAAACATAAACCTAAAGCATTTCTCAGAAGCCCTGCATGGCTGGCTGCACACGGCTAACCTGTCAGCAGCTCATCTGTTGGAGAAGCCACCATGCTTACCACCTGGCTGTTCCAGCTCCAGAACATCCCTCTACACTCCCTGTTATTCACCATACAAAACCCAGAAAGCTACTTCATCTGGGTGCTGTCCTACACGTCTGAGGCAGCTGGCCAGGGTTTTGTTAAACTGTTCTTCTCTCCACGGAGTGTCTGTGTCTGGTGGTTTCTTGCAACATCTACTTAAATTTTGTGATAAAATCTGGGAGAGACACTTGGATCCTTCCTTTAACTGAACTAAAATCTGCTAACTTGGCCTTGGGTAGTAGGGATCATTTGCCTCTGATATCTATCATATTTGACTCTAGACTCTGACTCCTGTAAGATGAATTGCTAAATGGTCTTATTAATAAATAACCTAGATCCAGATATTGAGGTGAAAACTGAGAGATCAGAGAACTAGGACAAGCCACAGCCAACCTCACCTCACCAACCCTCAGCTTCCAGAGGGACCTAATTCCTGTATACCCAAACCTATATGCCTTTCTGTCCCTGCCCCCTTACTTCCTCTCTCTGCCCAGCTATATCACTTCCTCTTCTGCCCAGCTCTGTCACTTCCTGTCTGTCTGTACAGACCTCCATAACTCCATGGTTAGTGTTGGGAAACAAAGTACAGGTTACTAACCCCTAGGGGAGCTGTGAATTGTCTAATAGCTGACTCACCTCCTCCTTAAACTTATAGATATAGGCAGACTTTTCTTTCCCACCCCCCAGTTTTCAAATAACCAACACAGAGACTCATTATTAATTATAAATTATATAATTATAAATAGCTTAGGCTTGTTACTAGCTAGTTCTTACAACTTAAATTAATCCATTTCTATCAATCTATGTACTGCCACATGGCTCATGGCTTTACCTGTCCTCCAACATATCTTGATCCCTTACCCCCCTTTTGTGCTGCCCTCTATTAAATCTTGCTTTGTGGAACTATCTTATGTCTGCTTGGGTTAATTCAGAGCCTTGGACCACAACACCATGACACCCACTCCCTTGTGGCTACTCTCAGCTTCTTTCTGGAACTTCCTCACCTCCCCCAAGAGCTGCCTACTAAGTTCTATAACTTCTCTACATGCTCCTGAGTCAGTCTGTGACCCTTTCCTTGTCCCACCTCCCTTGGAGCTACCTGTTCTATCTCTCCTTGTGCCCCTCACCTGTAGCTTGGGAGTTTCCTTGTTTTCTCCTAGGAGCTGCCTGTTAATTCCCACAGCTTCTTCATGTCCTTGTTGTTTCTATGATATTGGAACCCTTTGTCTACTAAAGTTCTGCTTGTTCCTCCTTGTGCATATGGCTACACTGTTCTCTGTCTCTTAGGTGCCTTTCCTCCTTTTTTTCTTTGGATTCAATTTCTTACTTGGACTCAGAGATTTTATTAAAGCCTTGCTGTCTTACTGAAAATGGCCTCAGTATAGCTCAAAGGCCAAAGATGGCATATTCAAGTTTCAAATTCTCACAGATTTTAACACATTCTTCCAGCACAAGCAAATAATGCCAAGTCTCTTATCTGTAAGGTTCTACAACTTTCCACTTTTAAATATTTTATTTCTGTGATTTCTCTGTGCTTTACTCTCAAGAAATCTTGTAAGACTATTGTACAAACAGTCTTTATCTCAGAATTTGTAAATTCATTGGGTGTGGTTAATGACTGTGCAAAAAATTTGGCTTAAAACTTATAGCCAAAGTTTACAATTAAAAATCTATACATGAGTATATATGTGATTCAATTCTTCTAGAATATGCTGTATATAACTTAGATTCAACTCTTGTTTTAAAGATAGATCTACTAAGAAAACAGATGTTTTAAATAGCAATCATGTGACTGTCATCCATCTTGTCTGATGACCTCATCGAGGTGAAAGCAACCACATAGCCATCAGCAATCTTTACCAAGGTTAAAGGACGCATGCCATGTGACTTCACCATCTTAAGATGACCGACCACATGACATAAAACAACAACTACAATTTCTCAGTCAGAGTGAGCCCTTAGTTTATCATTGCATCTCTTTTTTTTTTTTTTTTTTTTTTTTTGGTTTTTCAAGACAGGGTTTCTCTGTGTAGCTTTGCGCCTTTCCTGGAACTCACTTGGTAGCCCAGGCTGGCCTCAAACTCACAGAGATCCGCCTGTCTCTGCCTCCCGAGTGCTGGGATTAAAGGCATGCGCCACCAATGCCCGGCTTCATTGCATCTCTTTTTAGACTAAGGAAGCAACAATAAATCCCCAGGATGTTTTGGACTGATATGGATTTTTGTATGAAAATAAAAATCTAAGATTATAAAGGTCTATTCAGATTAACAAAACTGATTGAAAATACATGTACAACTACTTATGTCTTTACTAACTGTTCAACACTAAGCTTCTCTATAATGGTACAATATGATTAAAAGTTTTATTTTGATACTAAAAAGCTTCAATTCAAAAGTTATTTTTTAAGGCTAACCATAATAAACTAGGCTAATAATAATGTTGTCAGTTTCGCAGCAGCAACCAAGGCTTCAGCTGCCTTCTCAGTTCTCTTCATCTGTAAAAATCACGCTTCAAGCCTCACTTTTCTAGGCCTCTAGTTGACACCAGCTGAGAAAGAGCTTACTTTGCTACCATACACTAAAAAGAGATAAAAATCACGAAACAGATTTCAAAGTAACATTTTTTTTTACTATTTCTTTATTTAAAGTTACTTCCTTTATAATAACTGCCGACGGTAATCAGTCACCTGTGTCTCATAGTAAATAATGGGATTAAAAAATGTTTAAAGTTTATGTAAGTTTCTGTAATCAGTGGAGTTCTGATAAGCTATTACTCTGGTAAAGCACTGCTACTATTATCATAGTCACAGGGTCAAAATTTTAAATTTCTTTTGGTTGTCTTCTAAGTATAGACTTAAAAATTGTTTCTGATTGTACTAAGAACATCTGTCCAATCTATACACACCCAATCTTCAGGATTAAGAATGTTAATGTTTTTAACCAAAATCATTTTTGGGCTCCCAAGCTTTTACTATGACTCAAAGGCATGAGTTTACTGCTCTTTCTAAAATGTGGTTTCAGTACAGATTATGAACAGTAGTAAAGCTAACCTATCTAAAACTAATCTCTTTTTGTATACTTAAAAAAAAATCTTGTAAGCTTCAGGGAATTGACTTGGATACTTCTCTTAATAGGTCAATGGACTCCAGATAAGAACTGTCAATCAACAGCCAGTTTCCCCACCTGCCTACTCCTGAGAGTGGTCTCTCTCTCACTCTCTCTCTCTCTCTCTCTCTCTCTCTCTCTCTCTCTCTCTCTCTCTCTCTCTCTCTCTGGTGTTAGGACTCCCCTCCTCTAACTAACAGGACCATGGTCCTAAAAGGTTCAAATGTTCACCCTTAATAAAAATCTCTCTTAAGTGCCTAACTTTACCTGCTCTCTCTAGTCTGTCTGTCACAGTAGATTTCACATCAATGTAGACTGATTCAACAACTTTCAGCTCCAGGTGCTCCCTAGAAATCTGCACCCTAGATGGCTCTAAAGCAGCTAGCCCCAGGTTGTCCGCCCCATAAAATGCTCCAGTGCAGCCTGCACTTCCCTAACCCCAGATGGTCCTGCAGAGCCTGGAGAGCAAGTGAAATAGCCTGCTCTTCCTGGCCTAGTTCAGCATTCCAGCTTTCTTGGGTCTCCATCAATGATGCTTCAATATCAGCAGGAAGTAGTCATAGAAGATTATGTCACCATTGCCCTTTATCTCTTATTTATTACCAACAAAAAAAGGCTGGGTGTAGAATCTCAATTCTTGGGACAGATAGGTATCTGTTTACCATATCAAGTGGGCCTGGCCACCAGGTTATCTCAGTATCCCTTAGTCCCTACCTGTTAAAGGGTCCTTCTGGTTGGCATATTTGCCCTCTAGCCTAAACTCTACAGTTCAAGGGGCTGGGCTGCTCTTCCCTATATAGTCTAGTCATTTTGATTACACACTCCTTTTGTACCTTTGGCCTCCTTTTGTTCTCCTGGCTGTTGCATCTGGCTCCTCCCCGTTCTCCTCTCTCTTCCCTTTCCCCTCTCCCCACATGGCCCAGTTCAGTCTGGTCATGTCCACTGTGCACTCTCCCAAATGTCTCTGCCTCTGGCTATGCTGTCCCACATATCTGCTCTAGGATGTCTTTCTGTATGCTATAAATATGTATTGCTCTGATTGGTTGGTAAATAAAGCTGCATTGGCCTATGGCAAGGAAGCTTAGAGGCAGGTGGAAAATCTAAGCAGAGATATGGAGAGAAGAAAGGAAAGGAGAGAGACGCCAGTCTGCCGCCCAAGGAGCAACATGCCAGCAGACCAGTAAAGCCATGGAACATGTGGCAAAACACAGATTAATAGAAATGGGTTAATTTGGCCGGGCGGTGGTGGCACACGCCTTTAATCCCAGCACTCGGGAGGCAGAGCCAGGTGGATCTCTGTGAGTTCAAGGCCAGCCTGGGCTACCAAGTGAGTTCCAGGAAAGGCGCAAAGCTACACAGAGAAACCTTGTCTCGAAAAACAAAACAAAACAAAACAAAAAAAAAAAGAAAATAGAGAAATGGGTTAATTTAAGATATAAGTGCTAGCTAGCAAAAGGCCATAGGTCATATAGTTTGTAAATAATATTAAGCCTCTGAGTGATTATTTTATATGCAGCTGTGGGAGTGCAGAAAGCTTGCAACTACATATATCAATAATAAGCTTTTTCTTCCACCATACCTAGGAGCAATCATGTCTTTCCCTTTCCTTTCCCTTCCTTTCCCTTCCTTTCCCTTCCCTTCCCTTTCCCTTCCCTTTCCCTTCCCTTTCCCTTCCCTTTCCCTCAGAAAAGCTCTGGGACACTTACCCCAGCTCACCATCCTCTCCTGCATCCTTATGACCTGTCGTCAGTCCCTACCTCCTTATGCTTGTATATGCTATGGTCTCACCTTTCTAGCAGTTCTTCTAGTTCCTGTCAGTCCCCAGTGTCTGGACTTAGAAGGAATGACTTTTCCTAACTGCTTTCTACATACTTTTTGCCATGATACTGGGGTTCATTTCTGTCACCCCATCTCAGGACTCCTTCAGTTCCCTAGACATGGGACCTAATTCTTCTCAGACCAAACCTGAAATCACCACTCCTCTCTCACCTGTCTCTCAGATTTGTTTTCTCTCTTGGACACTGATACTATTAAGCCTCACATCTTACTTACTGCAACATGGCTTGGCCTCAGTACAAACTTGATAACCAGTCTTAATGGCCAATATATGGCTTATTTGATTTTCAAATTCTCATAGATGGTAACAATTTCTGCTAACACACAGACAAACGTTTCAGAATTCTTTTATCTCTAGTCTTTCTTTGCTGTTCACAATCATCCCTCCCTCTGATGACTGGGTTCAGTCTTACAGAGATTCAAATGCTTTCTTGTTATGGATAATATTAAACAATTGTCATCACATGCTGCTCTAGTTTCTTCAATTTTTTTTTTTTTTTTTTTTTGGTTTTTCGAGACAGGGTTTCTCTGTGTAGCTTTGTGCCTTTCCTGGAGCTCACTTGGTAGCCCAGGCTGCCCTCGAACTCACAGAGATCCGCCTGCCTCTGCCTCCCGAGTGCTGGGATTAAAGGAGTGCGCCACCAACGGCCGGCCTGCTCTAGTTTCTTAAAAGCTGGATCTACACATGGGATTTGACAACTCCAAACACAAGTGTTTGTTCAAAGGTTTCCTCCAAAGCCTCCATCCTTGATCAGCCTAGCCACCTGACCCTGATAGGGAGGAGAGGAAAATGACCCCAACTCCCATACAGTTTGTGCTTCAGAACAGCTAAAGGATAAACTTTCCAGGAGAGGTTACTCCCTCCTGTTCCACAGTCTCTTCCTTTTGTTCTTGGTTTTGTTTACTATCTTTAAAACACTTGCTGAAATATAAACCTTTTTTGTCAGGATTTGTAAGCTCATTGGATATGATTTTTAAAAAAATGTATAATCTATAAAGCCTGTAACAAAAAAGTTAACTTAAAACTTGTAAAAATGTATCAATAATCTTAATTTGCTACAACATACCATATATGTAATTTGGATTGAACTCATGTTTAGGAAATTTATTGCTTAGAGATTTATTACATTTAGGAGACCACACCAGGCCTCCAAGATATTTTGGATAAGTGGAGATTTTTGTATGATGATTTTTGCATAAGACTTAAGAACAATGTGTGTTTTATGATTAAGGTTTATGAATTCCTAAGGTCATAATGGTCCATTCAGGCTAACAGAAACTGACCAAAGACATAACCACTAGTGTAGTCAGAAGTTTTCCTGTGTCCCTCCTGGCCAGTGGTCAGGATAAATCTCTCCCACTCACAGTCCTTCAACCACTTATAAAATAACCATTCAGAGGTTTAATATTATTTATAACTGCTTGGCCATTAGCTCAGGCTTATTAATGACTAGCTCTTACACTTAAATTAACCCATAATTCTTGTCTATGTTTAGCCACATGGCTTGGTACCTTTTCTCAGTTCTGCCTTGTCATCTTGTTTTCTATGTGTCTGGCTGCCAACTCCTTACTCAGCCCTTCCTCTTCCCATAATTTTTCTCATCTGCTCACCCTGCCTATACTTCCTGCCTGGCTATTGGCCAATCAGCATTTTATTAAACCAGTATACGAAAGCATTATGCCATAGCATTTCCCTGTAGCATGAGTCTTAAAAGTTCTTATTAATAAAATCAAACCTGAGGCCAGTTATTGGGGTGAACACTGGAAGGTCAGAGAGACAGAATAAGCCACAGCTATCTCACCTCGCTGAATCCTCAGCTGGTCTTGTTTCCTCAGACTGGATGCCCCGAGCCCTCATCCAGAATGGGTCTCAGCTGAACTGCTGCTAGAAGCCTGAAAGCTTAACCAGCCACATGCTTCTCCAGGCCAAAGGCTTCTCCAGGCCAAATGCCTCTAGTTTCTGGTCCTCATGCCTTATATACCTTTCTGCTTTCTACCACCACTCCCTGGGATTGAAGGCTGGCTTTCTGGGATTAAAGGCGTGTGCCACCAGGCCTGGCTGTTTCCCATGTGGCCTTGAACTCACAGAGATCCAGAGGGATTTCTGTCTCTGGAATGCTAGGATTAAGGGCGTATGCTACCACTGCCTAACCTCTGTTTCATATTGTGGCTGTCCTGTTCTCTGACCCCAGATAAGTTTATTAGCATACACAATATTTTGGGGAACACAATACCACCACATTTCCCCTTTTCTCTCTAATCAAAAAGGAAGGCTTTAACTTTAACATAGTAAAATTACATATAATAGAACAGTTATCAAGCAAGAATTATAGTTACAATGTCTAGTCTATCTGTATTTGGCAAAATTAAAGAAAATATTCTATCATCTATGCTATATTTGTGCGTTTAAAGTTTCATATCTAATTTATCTTTTATTATAACCAAGGAGAATTATAACTATCTAGTCTTCAGCTACATCAAAGACCTCAGAAGGATATAATATTACCTAAGTAAACAGGAAATGCACTGTAAGCAACTTTCAAAATTCTGGAATGACAGAGACAGCTACCTGCATGGACAGTCATCCAAAGTCCCTCTGTAACATTGGGGCATCCATCTTCAGCCAATAGGCCTAGAGTCTATCAGTCCAGCTACACACTAGGTCTTTGCTAACTGTGTTAAGCTTTAGCTATTTGGATAAGTTGAGTTATGAAAAAACCTGTGGTATTTTGTAAAAGCAAAAAAAAAAAACTATACAATAAACAGGAAAATGAGGCTTCCAGTCTCACTGTGGATTGTAATAATGGTGATTTAAAATTTATTCTGATACTAATTAATCTGCAATTCCAAAGTATAAAATTTAAAGCTCAACCTTAACAGAGATAAAATTATAAACTCCTAAGTATAAAAATTAAGACATGCAAGTTAATGATCAATTCTTTAATGTACTCAATACTATGTTTCTAGTCATTCTAAGCTTTAGCCTTCTGTATATGGTATTAAAATTAAGCTTGAAACAAGTAACTAAAAACAAGTAAAGTTTGTTTAATGTTAAGTAATATTCAAAATCAGGTACTTGACGGTGGCCCTTAAATCACTCAGAGATCTTCTGAATATGGAATTTAGGGTGTTTCATGGAAAGGAGGAGCAGGAAAAAGTTTCCCATGAGAGACAGAAATACCCACTCAGGCAGCAGCCCTAAAGTTACCTTCAAAGAAGATGAGGCATGAGAAACTCCACCCAGGGCCTGATACAGGTGCAGCAGCACCATTGGGCAAAAGAACACTCCTCTCCTATCTGTCTCCAGGACCCTGACCAACTGTGGAAAGACAGGACACTAGAAGGTCGACTGCCTCTCTCTACTTTGTCAAGGTAGGTCAATCCTCCCAATTCCTTCCCTGCAGGAAAATCCTTTACATCTTCTGGGCCTGGCAGCCTAAGACTTATGCTGCCCTGGGGCCTCAGCCTCCTGTAACACCATCACAAGGACCAGGAAGGAGCCCCCAGGTAACTGTCCAGATAGCAGGTACATCTCTGCAGTTTTTAATTGTTACAGAGGCCTTTTGGTCTATACTTACTGCTTGCTGTAGTAGAACTTACCCTTAGATCTCTGTGAGGAGTGTTGATGGCAGCCTCAGCAGCTCGGAGCCATGGAGTCTTCTCTTCTGCTCCCTTTAGGGCCATCTGATTGCTCCTTCCTTCCTAGATGTGCCTACTTGCTCAACTGCATTATTGGGAAAAGACATCATGGCAATATTATACTTTTCCTTTTCATCCAACACCTTGAATTTTCCTTCTTCTTCTTAGCATCTGGGGATCAGCCCCTCTAGTTTAGTTTCCTTTTTAAATACAAATTAAACTTGTTTCTCTGTTTTATAGCAAATACATAAATCATGCCAGTTGCATGGAAAACAAAACAGAGATGCTTTGACAGATAAAATCTTTTAGTGTTTCCTCTGGTCAAAATTAAAAAGTAGACTTTCACATAAAAAAAATCTTTCTGGCTTTACAGTAGCTTTGGGTGCAAAAGATGGAAGTGTTGACTTCTGATACTACAAATTTGAGAGGTTAAAAAAATAATTACTGGGGTTGGGGATTTAGCTCAGTGGTAGAGCGCTTGCCTAGCAAGTGCAAGGCCCTGGGTTCAGTCCTCAGCTCTGAAAAAAAAAAAAAAAAAAGAAAAAAAAATTACTATCTGAGTCTCTTAAAAACTGAGGTTCAATTACCTACCAGACTAAATCAGTTACAAAACTCCCAATTCTGATTAGACCTATGAATGTTTCAAGTATAAAAGTCAGGCCTTTCTTTTTCCCTTTCCTTTTCTTTTTTCCAGGTTGCCTACTGAAATGGGTAAACTCAAATCTCAGTGAAAAGGCAAACTCAGAACTACCAAGCTCCCATCACTGACTGAAAAAATGGTTTGGTTTTGTTTTTTTAACTGTTACTTTATGCACCTAAGATGATTAAAAAAGATTTTCTTTTTCAATGACTGCTCTCAATAATCTAGGACTTATCTCTCATGGTAAATGATTGGATGTTTCCAGGTAAAAGAAAAAGGTAAAAGCTTATATAAGTTATGCAAGTTGTGAGGGTCTGAGGAAATAATTTAAAGTATCTGAAAATGAGACTTAAAGATGATAATATGATATTAAAATATTAAAGTTCAAAATTTAATTCATCAATTTGAGCCCATATTTAGTAATCAATAGAGTTGTCATAAGTGATTAATTACTTTTGGTAACAGTTTTAAGAACTAACTACTAAAACTTTACATAGTTATAGTTATGGTTACAGGCTCAAATAATTTAAATTTCCTTTGGCTGTTTTAAACATGTTCATGTTTATGCTCATAGCTTTTCAAGCTTTATTTTGCTATGGCTCAAAGTATGGGTCTGCCCTAGTTATTTACAGACACTTATTAACTACTTTCTCTACAATGAGAATTTCAATGCAGAGTAAAACAATGGTCCTGCTGATATATCTAAAACTTTTGTCTCTTTTTGTCAACTTAAAACAATTCTTGTAAGCTTCAAGGAGTCATGTCTTAGATCCATCTGTCATAGCTCAAAGGGATTCCAGATCCCTTATCTGATAAGAACTTCTGTCAGGCAAAGGAACCACAAAAGCTTAAGCTTTACTGTCTACTGACTGTCCCTGAGGGTGATCTCTTTCCTTCTTCTGTCTTGGGGCCCCTTTTCACCCTCCTAACCATTAAGGCAATGTACAGGACTGACAAGATTAAAATCCCTCTAAGCTCTTTATCTTCTGTCTGTTGTCTGTATCTATATTAATAGATTTCCTCCCAGCTGAAAGATACCATCTAGGAGTCAACCCTGTCTCTACCACTACTCCAAATCCAAGTCACTTTCCTGGCCCTGGTGGTCCTACAGCACTGATAGGTCCTTGACTTGCTGACCATTGAAAAAAGAGGCACTTTGCCCTTCCTTGTGAAGAATGCTGTTACTATGTACCAATATGGCAATGTAGAAGAGAGGGTTGGAAACCTATATGAGCTGGCCTCAGAATTTCACCCCTAGGAGCAAAATGCAATGCAGGACTCTCACTGTGCTCTCCTTTGGGCTCTTGACTCATGTCCCTCTTTGGTCCTCTGCTCTGTCTCCCTCTTAGTAATGATTGGCCCCTGCCTCTTCAGACATTTTTAGGAAAGAATTAATGAGGTGACCCAACACTAAGTGAACCAGATGCTTATGACAAAATTCTTTCAAATCTCCTATCACCTGCCAGTTTAACCACCTGCTTTGGACCAGAATCCTTTTATCAATGTCCCCACTCAACCATAAGTAGACTGAGGACCACTGTTGCCCCTTATCATCAACAAAAGGCTAGAATGATAGGTCACAAAGCAACAGGCTCCAAATATCAGGGCTGATGGCGATGACTTGACTCTCATCCAAGCTGGGTTTCACCAAGAAACATAAACCTAAAGCATTTCTCAGAAGCCCTGCATGGCTGGCTGCACACAGCTAACCTGTCAGCAGCTCATCCATCTGAGAAGCCACCATGCTTACCACCTGGCTATTCCAGCTCCTGACCATCCCCCCACCCCATCACCCACAGATATAAAACTGCTTCTGCAGCTGGGTTCTGTCCTCTATTGTCTGAAGCAGCTTTTTTTTTTTAAATTAAACTTCTCTTCACAGAGTGGCTGTATCTGCTGCTTTCATACTGTGCCTACTTACAGTACGCTCATGTGCTTAGACACTTGGTCCTTCATTGGTGATACTCTTTAAGGACATTCTGGAACCTTTAGGAGGTACACAATTGATGAGGGAAGTACATGACTGAGAATAGTCTTCCTGTTTGTTTTCCCCGCTCTATTTTCAGGTGAGGTATGATCTCTCAATTCTCTGCTCCTGCCACTTGCTGCCATAGTTCCCTGCCGTAATAGACCCTTATCCCTCTGGAACTGTAAGTCAAAGTAAACACTTCAGTCTGTAAGTTGTTTTTGATCATTGTGTTTTATCACAATGACAAAAATGTAGCTGATACACCTAGGATGTGGGGCTGCTGGAGACTCTGTAATCATCTGGCATGCCTCTTGTATTTTGGAAACATGCAATGAACTGAAGTTTTCTGTGGAGGTTGGTAGAAGTAGAATCCTTGGGGTTTGACAACTTATGTGGAATTCAGCATTGATATTTGCCACTGAGAGGTCAAACACTCAATGGCATTAATCATCACCAACTGTTTTAGACCCATGTCTCATTTATCTTGTGCCCAGGGGTGACACAACAGAAGCACTGGATAACAGGGTGAGCAAGAAACACTTTGAGGAGAGTTTGCTCATCTTTTATTCCTAGCTGTGATGGATTATCAAAGGTCTTGAATACAAAGACTGTAGGGATTAACAGCCTTCAACTGCCACCATCACTTGCAGATCTCAAGAGCTGTTTGTAATGCCTCAAACAAGGTCTTCAGTCCACCAGTTGACCATCTATTGATCAAGAATATAGTAATTGCCTTACCTAAAACTCTCACTTTATTTATTTTTTATTAATAAATTTTTTTATTCAGTTTACATACCAGCCCCAGATCCACCTCTCATCCCTCCTTCCATTCCACCTTCAGTCTTCCTCCCCAATCTACCTCCCATCGCTTCCTCCAAAAAGCTAAGGCCTCCCAAGGGGAGTCAGCAAAGCCTGGTACATTCAGTTGAGATATGTCCAAGCCCCTCTATTCTGACCTCCAAAAGCCAGCTCATGCACCAGGGATAGATCCTGATCCCACTGCCAAGGGTCCCCACAAACAGATCAAGCTACACAACTGTCTCACTTATGCAGAAGGCCTAGTCCAGTCTCATGCAGGCATCCCCTTTGCTCATAAAATCCCCCCTCCCTCTCTTCAACCAGACTCCTAGAGCTCGGCCTGGTGCTTGGCTGTGGATTTCTGAATCTGCTTCCATCAGTCACTGGATGAGAGCTCTATGATGGTAGTTAGGGTATTCATCAATCTGATTACAGGGGTAGGCCAGCTCAGTCACCCTCCCCACTATTGCTAGTAGTCTAAGCTGGCATCATCCTTGTGAATTCCTAGGAACTTCCCTAGCACCAGGTGTAGATGAAATTCTAAATGGTCTTATTAAATAAGAAACAGAGCCAAATAAAGAGTTAAAAGCCCAGAGATCAGAGCAGTATCCAAGAGCTAAGACCACCTTATCTTAACACTCACTGCTGTCCTTCCCCGAGAGAGAGACCTTCTTCTTGTGTCCTGTCTTTTTATTGCCTTTCTGTTCTGCCTTCTCATTGGTTCTAAACCCAACCACATGACTTCCTCGCCACTGCATGTCTATACAGACCTCCAGGTCTCTATGGTTGGTACTGGGATTAAAGGCATGTGTTACCATGTTGACAGTGTCCTTGAACACACAGAGACTTTGCCTGCCATGTGATCGGATTAAGGGCGTGTGCTACCACTACCAGACTTCTGCTTAATGGCTTGCTCTTAGCTCTGATCCCCAGGCAACTTTATTTATTAACATACAAATAAAATCATATTTCAGCACAAATAAAATATCACCATAACCAGGTTTCTCCCTAACACCATGGTGTCTCCCTCTGTGAAGATATCTCTTTCATTGCTCTTCCATTCTGTCCCTGTTCCAGCTCAACCATCCTGTTCCCTTATGTTCTCATGCTCCATCCCCTACTCTCTATTGCCCACCCCCTTGCTCCCACTTTACTCAGGAGATCTCATTTATTTCCCCTTCCCAGGACAATCTATGTATCCCTCTTTGGGTCCTTCTTGTTAGCTAGCTTCTCTGGAGCCGTGGGTTGTAGTCTGGTTATCCTTTGCTTTACATCTAGTATCCACTTATGAGTGAGTACATGCCATGTTTTTCTTTCTGAGTCTGGGTTACCTCACTCAGGATGATATTTTCTAGTTTCATCCATTGGCCTGCAAATTTCATGATGTCATTTTTTAAATGCTGAGTAGTACTCCATTGTGCATATGTACCACATTTTCTTTATCCATTCTTAAGTTGAGGGGCATCTAGGTTGTTTCCAGGTTCTGGCTATTATAAATAATGCTGCTATTAATATAGTTGAGCAAGTGTCCTTGTGATATGATTGAGAATCCCTTGGGAATATGCCAGAGTGGTATCATTGGGTCTTGAGGAAGATTGATTCCCAAATTTCTGAGAAGTTTCCATACTGATTTCCAAAGTGGCTGTACAAGTTTTCACTCCCACCAACAGTGAGGAGTGTTCCCCTTGCTCCATATCCTCTCCAACCTAAGCTGTCATCAGTGTTTTTGATCTTAGCCATTCTGACAGGTGTAAGGTGGTATCTCAGAGTTGTTTTGATTTGCATTTCCCTGATGATTAGGGAGTCAGCAAAGCCTGGTACATTCAGTTGTGGCAGGAACAAACCCCTCCCCCCCTGCATCAAGGCTGAGCAAGGTAATGGGCTCCAGAAAGCCAGCTCATACCCTGGGGATAGATCCTGATCCCACTGCTAGGGACCCCTCAACCAGACCAAACTATACAAATCTCTCCCATATGCAGAAGGCCTAATCTGGTCCCATGCAGGTTCCACAGCTGTAGGTATAAAGTTCTTGAGTTCCTATGAGTTTGGTTCAGTTGTCTCTGTAGATTTCTCCATCCTGATCTTGACCCTCCTTGCTCATATAATCCCACTTCCCTCTTATAGCATGAAGCTTAGACAGGCTTATTAATAAAAAAAAAACAAACCCAGAACAAGGTATTGGGGTGAATGCTGGAAGATCAGAGAAGCAGAACAAGCCACAGCCAACTCACCTTGCCAATTCCTCAGCTGATCCTGTTTCCTCAGACTGGAAGCCTCTGAGTCCTCATCCAGAATGAATCTCAGCTGAACTGCTGCTCAAAGCCTAAAAGCTTAACTAGCCTAGTTCCTGGTTTTCGTGCCTTATATACCTTTCTGCTTTTTGTCATCACTTCCTGGGATTAAAGGCGTGAGTCACCATGCCTGGCTATTTCCATTGTGGCTTTGAACTCACAGAGATCTGGAATAATCTCTGCCTCCAGAAGGCTAGGATTAAAGTTGTGAGTGCCACCATTTTCTGGCCTCTATGTCTATCTAGTGGCTGTTCTGTCCTCTGACCCCGGATAAGTTTATTAGGATGCACAATGTATTGGAGGACACAATATATCACCACACCCTCTCTTCAACTAGACTCTTGGAGCTTGTCCTGGTGCTTGGCTATGGATCTCTGCATGTGCTTCCAGTTACTGGATAAAAGCTCCATGATGACAGTTAGGGAATTCGTCTGTAGCAGGAATCTTAAAAGTTCTTTTTAATAAAATCAAACCCGGGGCCAGTTATTGGGGTGAACACTGGAAGGTCAGAGAGACAGAATAAGCCATAGCTATCTCACCTCGCCAGATCCTCAGCTGGTCTTGTTTCCTCAGACTGGAAGCCTCTGTGTCCTCATCCAGAATGGGTCTCAGCTGAACTGTGCTGCTAGAAGCCTGAATGCTTAACCAGCCACATGCTTCTCCAGGCCAAATGCTTCTCCAGGCCAAATGCTTCTAGTTTCTGGTCCTCACGCCTTATATATCTTTCTGCCTTCTACCACCACTCCCTGGGATTAAAGGCTGGTTTTCTGGGATTAAAGGCGTGGGTCACCATACTTGGCCGTTTCCAATGTGGCCTTGAACTCACAGAGATCCAGAGGGATTTCTATCTCTGGAATGCTAGGATTAAAGGCGTGAGTGCCACCATTTTCTAGTCTCTGTATCTAGTGGCTGTCTGTTTTCTGACCCCAGATAAATTTATTAGGGTAGCCGGGCGGTGGTGGCGCACGCCTTTAATCCCAGCACTCGGGAGGCAGAGCCAGGTGGATCTCTGTGAGTTCAAGGCCAGCCTGGGCTACCAAGTGAGTTCCAGGAAAGGCGCAAAGCTACACAGAGAAACCCTGTCTCGAAAAACCAAAAAAAAAAAAAAAATTATTAGGGTACACAATATTTTGGGGAACACAATACCACCACATTCGTCCATCTGATTACTGGGGTAGGCCAGTTCAGGCACCCTCTCCACTATTGCTAGTAGTGGAGAGGTCCTCCTTGTGGATTCGTGGGAATTTCCCTAGCACCAAGTTTCTCGCTAAACCCATCCTAATTCACTTCTAAGGTCACTTGTAAATATTGATAAAATCGAGAGCTATTTAAACTCTCATGAATGCATGTAAGCTCCCAAACCTGAGCTGGGTAATATGGGTGCTTTGGTGTGCTGTTTGGATTTGTCATGTAGCATCCTGTATATATTTCCTGTAGCCTGGGATGAATATGACGGATTTTCATTGGTGTATTTTATAATATACAGCTTGTGACAGGCAGTTTTGTATAGAAAAGAATTTCATCATTGGGGTGAATGAGTGAGGCTTCACTAAGCTCAGAGCAGCTTTTCAAATCCCCAACAGTTTCCTGCCACAGGACCACAAGCACTTGCTCTCGAACTACAGACTTTTGACTGATCTAGGACCTTCCCAAACATTCCAGAGGATAAGCTTGTCTGTTACAGTGTCCCTGGCAGCATGGGCTAATGGATCTTCTCACATAAACAGCATCTTTGTTGACATAGCAATGCTAAAGCCAGTCTGGGTCTGATTGTTCTTCAAAATTATCCAATTTCTGGATAACTGAAGAGTCTTCAGGGACAATTTACCCAAGTGATGAGCTGTCCTCATAATGAGAGGGGACCTGAGGAGCAGGTGCTTATTTTCTTTAACTGTAAAGAGTTAATAGTGTGTGTGTGTGTGTGTGTGTGTGTGTGTGTGTGTGTGTGTGTGTGTGTGTTTACTGGTTTATTTTCCCATGGAGTAACATTTCAGGACATACTCTTATGGATGCTTCCAGAAACTTATAGGTCTGATATTCCACACACTGATACATTTGCTGCTTGCTCTCTGGGACATCTGCACACTATCTCTTTCCTTCTCTGTGGTTAATTAACAAAATTGTATTAATATAGCAGGCCAATTGTGTAGAGTGTCCTGTGGCACAGTAGGAGTTAGGACGGTTGCACGGCGCAGGGTTGGGAAGGTCTCCTACTGCTTGCCCTGTGACCGTGTCCCACTGTTCCTTTCATGTGAAATGCTTCACATTCTTTTAAATGAGATTGAAAAGATCACATTTGACAGATCAATAACTCTGTTTCCTACTATGAAGCTATTGATCTAGAAGATACTTTCTCATAAATTCCTGTCATGAATTGACATGGCCCATTGTTATCTGTTTTATACACCCATTATTACACATTAAGCACAGCCAAACTCACAGCTAAATAAAAACTGATACTTGTGGTGGTCCCTAAACTCACCATGCAGCCTGTACGTTAAGTGTCCTATGGGTAAAAGAGAAATTGCAAAGGCAACCACTAATGCCTGTCTGTACTTTAGTCACATGGAGCTAAATCTATTTCCAATGTGATACAAACAAATCTGAGGAAGGTGCCTGAGGCTTCCGTTTAGTGGCAAAATGCTGGTGCCATGCTCCCATCACTGTCCAGCAAGCTTGGAAGGTGACTTTTGGCTCACGGGTTATGAGGGTCTCACTTCTAGGCCTTCACTGAGGAGGGGTGGTTGGTTTCTTATTAGTTATGCTCTACTCTTTTGATGCTGAGCAGATACAGACTTTCCATGAGTCCTTGGCAACTTCTTCCTCAGCAGCAATGATAAAGGGCAGGGAAGTAGCAGTCTGGGCTCAGGGCTAGTGGTCAACCCTTGTTATGCTATCCTTTTCTCCATTTGTATACAATGAGGCAAACTCTTTTTGTTTCAGGAAAACAGTGTGAAATGTTCTGATCCTGAGTGGCTTCCTGGATTGTCAAAACCAATAGGTACAGTTCCCTAAATGCCCTTCTGCATGATGGTGGATGTCCATCTACTGGTGTTCAGCAACAGGGTGGGGTAAGTGCAATGTTATATTGAACCTGTCCCTAAGCTTGTGAAGCTTATCATAAAGTAATCAGTGCACACCTTACTTATCATGAAAGGGGGGACTATACAAATGACCCCACTAAGGACCCTTGTCCATCTACCTCATTGAGCATGAAAAGATTCAAACTCACCCAATAACCCTCTCTCCAGTATGATCTTCACTAACAAGTTTATGGGAGATATTACCCAGTGACTTTTCTTTAGCTTCTATTTCAAAAAAGGGAAAAAAATTCTTTATGGGCCTGAAGTTAGTTAGAATGTCTGGCCTAACCTTATTCTGCCTCACCATTGGCCAAACAGCTTTACTTATCAACCAATCAGAGCAACACACATTCACAGCATACAGAACAACATCACCCATCACTGTTCAGCAATCCGTGTTACATATGACAACTACATACTCGCCACAAAGCAGATCTCAGATGAATTCATGTCACCGTCTGTAGTCCTCCCTGCACTGACATGGGCGTCTCTAATCAAAAGCATCCGCTCCACAAGGGTTAGTGAATTTCATGGAGGATTTGTTACACAGGTGGACTTGAAGAAGCCCTTGGCCATATTCCTGAACTCGATTGCCAGTTTTCCCTGACCCTGGAGGTTGAACTGATTTCATCTGACTCAGATACCCAACCCTCTCGTCCACTACCCAGTCCACTACCCTGTGGGGAGCCCATGCTTACACATACTAGGGTCAGTTATGAGTCATCCCATTATTATGGATTCCAGCATTGTGCCAGGAATTCACCATGTATAATGAATCTACTCCATTACTTGAAAAAATCCAAATATTTAAAAATCGTGACCCAGGAAACCTAAATAAAGGCCCACTTTTGTATTAAGCAATGGATATTTTTAATTCTGTCTCTGCTCCTAAGGGCCACATTATTTTTTTTTTATTTTAATATACAATTCAACTTTACCTATCAGCCATAGATTCCCCCTGTTCTCCCTCCTCCCGTCCCGCCCGCCTCCCCACCACTCACATCCCCCCGTCCCCCACCCCCCTGTCTCGGCACCCCCCCCTCCCCGCCCACCACCCATTTCCATCTCCTCCAGGGCAAAGATTCCACCGAGGGTTGAGATCAACCTGGTGGATTCAGCCCAGGCAGGTCTAGTCCCCTCCTCCCAGGCTGGGCCAAGGGTCTCTACTAAGCCTCAGGTTTCAAACAGCCAATTCATGCACTGAGCACAGGACCCGGTCCCACTGCCTGGATGCCTCCTAAACAGATCAAGCCAATCAACTGTCTCACCCATTCCGAGGGCCTGATCCAGTTGGGGGCCCCTCAGCCATTGGTTCACAGTTCATGTGTTTCCATTCGTTTGGCCACTTGTCTCTGTATTCCATCCATCCCTAGTCCCAACAACTCTTGCTCACATAAACCCTCCTCCTTCTCGCCAATTGGACTCCCGGAGCTCCACCTGGGGCGTCCAGACTGTTCATGTAGATCTCATCCATTTCTCCGTCATTGGGCAATCCCCATGTCTATCACCGTGCACAAAACTTAAGTCCAAGTGGATCAAAGACCTCAACATAAATCCAGCTACTCTGAATCTGCTAGAAGAGAAAGTAGGAAGTAGTCTTGAACGCATTGGCATAGGAGATCGCTTCCTAGGTATAACACCAGTAGCTCAGACACTGAGACAAACAATCAATCAATGGGACCTCTTGAAATTGAAAAGCTTTTGTAGAGCAAAGGATACGGTCAACAAGGCAAAGCGACAGCCCACAGAATGGGAAAAGATCTTCACCAACCCCACATCTGACAGAGGACTGATATCCAGAATATATAGGGAACTCAAGAAATTAAACACCAAAATTCCCAACAGTCCAATTAAGAAATGGGCCATAGAACTAAACAGAGATTTCTCAGCAGAGGAAACACAAATGGCTGAGAGACATTTAAGGAATTGCTCAACATCCCTAATCATTAGGGAAATGCAAATCAAAACAACTCTGAGATACCACCTTACGCCAGTCAGATTGGCTAAGATCAAAAACACTGAGGACACCTTGTGCTGGAGAGGATGTGGAGCTAGGGGAACTCTCCTCCACTGCTGGTGGGAATGCAAGCTGGTACAGCCACTGTGGAAATCAATATGGCGCATTCTTAGAAAAAAGGGCCACATTATTGACAAAACAGTTCTTACAGTGTCTGATTGGATGAACTGCCTGTAATCCATGTTTGATGAGCAGAGTTATGGTTATTTGATCGTTTCTGTTGCTATGATAAAACCCTCTGACAAAAAGCAACCGAGGTGAGAAACAGTTTATTTTAGCACACACTTCCAAATTATAGTTCATCACTGGGGGAAAGTCACATCACAGCCACAGACAATGCATGCACACCAACATCCTTGCTTATGCCCAGCTCCATTTCTCCATGCTTGTTGGCTTAGACTAAACCTACAGAATGGTGTCCTTAACAATGGGTTGGCTTTTCCCACATCAACTAACTTTAGACACCCCCTCCCCAGTCATGTCCACGGGTCAACTCCATGTAGATGACCGACCGACCCCTCCCTAAGATTATCCTCCCAGAGCAATGAAGGAGATATCTCGATACTGAGAGAGATCATGGGGATAGAGAGAAACCCGGTGCTAGGAAAATCCCCAGGAATCCACAAGGATGAACTCAGCTTAGACTACTAGCAATAGTGGAGAGGGTGTGTGAGCTGACCTACCCTGGTAATCAGATTGGTGAATACCCTGTCATCATAGAGCCTTTATCCAGTAACTAATAGAAGCAGATGCAGAGATCCACAGCCAAGAACCAGGCCAAGCTCCAGGAGACCAGTCAAATACAGGGAAGAGGGATTTTATGAGCAAGGGAGCATCAAGATCATGATGGGGAAATCTACAGAGACAACTGAACCAAGCTAATAGCAACTCACAAATCTTAGACCAACAGCTACGGAACCTGCATGGGACCAGACTAGGCCCTTTGCATAAGCGAGACAGATGTGCAGCTTGATCTGTTTAAGGGGCCCCTCGTCAGTGGGATCAGGATCTGTCCCAGGTACATGAGCTGTTTTTTTTTTTGTTTGTTTGTTTGGTTGGTTGGTTTTTTTTTTTTTTTT
>CABHPR010142047.1:31916-43648 GCA_902168415.1 Peromyscus melanophrys
TTGGTTGGTTTTTTTTTTTTTTTGAGCCCATTACCTATGGTTGGACACCTTGCACAGCCTTGACACAGGGGGAGGGGCTTGGCCCTGCCTCTACTGAATGTACCAGGCTCTGCTGACTCCTCATAGGAGGCCATACCTTGTTGGAGGAGGTGGGAATGGGGAGTGGGTTGGGGGGAACACTGAGGGGGGAGCAGGAGGTGGGAAGAGAGGGGGATCTGTGGTTGCTATGTAAAATGAATAAAAAATTCCTTAATAAAGAAAAAAAAGATTCTCCTCCCAGTTGATTCTAAGCTGTGTCAAGTCAACAATTAAAGCTAAGCAGTACATTACACTGTAATGACAGGACCAACTTCTTGCGTAGTATGATTATCTGAGATTTGAGCATTGGCTTATATTTTCATGCTGGAAATAGTGCCTAGTTTAATCTTATCTGCTGTTGTTATAGTCAGTAGTTCCTGTAAGTGTTCCCCCTTAGTCTTCCAGACTGTCCATTTTATCAGAATAGTTAAAAATAAAATAGAAAAAATTTGAACAGTAAAAATTCATTTTAAAAATTTTACGTGACCCTTAAAGAGTATATAGTATATTATCATTTATAATCTTGAGGGCAAAGGAGGGGAAAGAGTCCTATAGTTTCTTCTCAATGTCAAATGGATATTTAGTGTATTTCAGTTACAAAACAATAGGTAATAAGATTTTTATCTTCTTAAAATAATTCTAATATGTTTATTAAATTAAGTCTTTCCACCCTCAAAACCAAAACAGTATGTACTCTTTGGTGATTTAACTTTCAAAGGCCAAATTGAAGACAGAACACAGTTGTAGTCTGATTTCTGATTCCAATGAAGAAAACCACTGTTTCGTGACTAATAGCATCACAGGCACAGGGGAGTTTTGGCAAATAAAAGCCACAGTCCTGAGTGTTTAACAGGGAACACAATGTCTGCCCTAATGGACTATGGAACATCACAGTGAACTCTTAACCTTATGTTCTTTTATTTTTACTACTTTCTTTTGGGATAAGTTTCAGAATTCCTCAACTATTTTAAACATTATTTCCTTTTTGTTTGGAAATTTCTCAAATTGCTCTGAGGTTAAAGGAAAAAGGGAAATAAGCTCACTCAAAGGGTGACTCATAATAGCAGGAATAAATCATATCAGTAATGATAGAAGTATACTTTTATAAACCTCTTATCTCCTAAAAGAATGTGTGCCTGTTGAGTTCCTGACATTATCCTGATATATACACTCATTTGCTATCTATCCTTCGCCATACTAAATTGTACTACATAAATGATCTTAACTTTTAAACTATTAACATGGGACATTGTAGGGACTAAATGTTTCCATCTAGTGTGTGTGAGTCTTGCTGGCATTTGAGACTCCTACTTCAGGAAATGGATTTGCTCATGCAATTAAACTCCAGCAATTGAGATTTAAGCAGATTTCCATTGCCTTTTACCAGTCATGCTCCAGTGCAGCGATGTGGAAGGGCTTTAACCTTTCAAATTATAACTTCCTACCACAACCACTAAGCCCTTCTTGACTTGGGGACTAGATATATACTGCAAGATAGTGACATTTTAAATTCAGTACTAAACATTCAAAGAGAAGTGGTTACATAACTCATTAGCCATACATGCTCAAAGGCACTCACACTCTAGGGGCAGGGACTCACATGCTTGAGGGAAATGAAGTGCAAGTGTGAACACAGGAAAGGTCACACAGTGACATCACTGACAATACCTCCCTCTGCAGACCCTCACTTTTCATATACAATCTCAAATGATCTTAAATATTTGCACAGATCCTGTGATTCTGTTTCCGTTTCTACATTCTATTTATTGTACTTCTTTTAATTTTTATTGTGCATACTCCTTATATATGATAATGTGTTCTTAAATAAATTACTTTAGAGAGCTTTTAATAGCCTATAATACTGTGTATTTTGTTGGAAATTTAGATTAAGACACTTGCAATGATGCATCAGAGAGTATTAGATAATATAATTCTATTCATGTCATCTCAGGTTTGACCAGGGATACTTTATCAACAGAAAAGCATGCATACTTTGACTATACTAGTGAATTTTTAGGACAATATTTAAAAAATAGTATTTCAAATGCAAAGCATCTTTTCTGATCCTTTTATTTCCTTCTTCACATTGTCCAAACATTTTGTTTGTCCTGTCCGTTTCAAGATCTTGTTACCCATGTTTTATACATAATTCATTCCATCTGAACTACCTGCTCTGAGTCAATTACTGACTGATAAATGAGAAATGTAGACTTTTGGTTTCCATACCTAGGTTGACATGTACGTTATAGAAGAAAGATTAAAAGAAAAACATAATAATAATGAGCTGTCCTAAATTGTACATTTCAACTAGCTATATAAAAATGAAACAGTAAAATTTGTGAAGAAGAAAAGTTGATTCTAAAACCAAGATAATGATCATTTTGAAACTTCCTCTGTGAATGAAGTCACATTTTCTAGAGTAACAGAATATTTCTACAAAATTTGAGTGAGGTAAAAAGTTCAATTATTTTGACAAGTAAATATATGTAATCAATAACATTTATATTTGTGTTTGCATATATATGTGTATATATGCAAATATATATAAATATATAAATACATATATAAATATGTACATACATATATTTATACGTGAAGGGGAGTATGTGTAATGTGTGTGCAAACATGTGTACTTGTAAAAGCCAGAGGAGGACATCCAGTGTCTGGCTTTCCCATTTTTCTTTCTTACTGTCTTGTGACAGGGTTAATCATTAAACACAGATTATGGTGGTAGACAATAAGTCTCTGAAGTAGATTTGTTCCACCGCCATCCCCAACACTGGAATTACAGTCCTGTGCATGGCCATGGCCATTCACATGGGTGCTGGGATCCTAACTCAGGGCCTCATGCCTGAGAAACAAACTCTCCTACCCATTGAACTATGGGTAATAATTTTCTGCTATAACACTTAAATTGCGAAAAGTTTAATTTTTGCTTCCCTAAGACCACTGCATTCTCTATGACATTCAAAGACAGAGTAAACTCTTCTTGATGCTGAGTCCATTTGCCTGCATTCTTAACCACCCCAACAATTTGTAGTGGTTTCATTTCTAATATAGATGTGTTAAGTGTTTTGATGATCTCTGTCCTTTCCAGGCAGAATTGGGCAGTTCTAGCATGAAAGAGGTAGGGAAATTAGTTGTATAATTAATCAGAAACCAGCTCAGGCCTGAAGATTCCATTCCACTGCTTATAGGTGACCCATAGCCTAATTTTATGTTCTTTAATTATACTGCAGTCTTGTTTCAACTTTGTTTCAATTGTGTGTGGGTGGGTGTATTTTGCAGCACATTAGCGCAGGAATTGTTATGGAGTTAGCTTTAATGAGGTTACATGGTGGCAGAGGTAAGAGCAGAAAGGTATGCAATTACCTCATGTTCAATTGAACTGAATGATTTTTAAGAGCAAAATCCACTGAATTGTGTTAGTTATGTGATTATAGTCAGGCTCCTTTTGTAAGTGTTTGACTTTCCAATATGAACATAATAAAATACATTTTTGTTATGTCATAAAGCGATCTTATCTACTATGATTCTAGGGGTCTTGCTGATCATATATAAATTATCATTTGTTAAGTTTTACATTCTTTGCTCAATATTTTTGTACAATGAAAAGATCTAAAACTGTAATACAAAACAAATATCAACACGAAGCATCAAGTTTAATCTCTCTACACTGACCTCAATGCTAATATTTATTTTTCTCTCATTTAAACCTTTCATATATTATTTATTTATTATCTATCTTTCATCTAAATTATACCTACCATCTACCATCAGCCTGTCTATTTTTCTATTATACATCAATCATCTGTCGAGCTATATAATCTGTCATATATCTATTTATAGATCTACATCTATCTATCTACCTGGCTATTCATTTGTAGATACCCATTTTTACCATTATCCACCTGTGTCTGCCGTCAGCTCTGTTTCTCTAGATAACTAATTCTTCATTATAAGAAGATTTGTCATATCACCTTTGAATTCTGAATTTTCTCTAATAAATGAAAGTAATTGATTTTTATAGTTTATAAAAAGACTCTTTACAGATGATGAGAATAATATTTTTCTAAAGAAGAGAAAAACCTTCAAACGAGAAATGAATGAAGATTGTCATGAAATTATAAGAACTATTTGGCCCTACAAGCTAATGAGATGTGAGTTTATAACAGAATACAGATGACATTTCTCATGTTTTTATTAACTGGAATATCTATTATGAGTATGGTGGTGAGACATTCCTTAATTCTGTAATTAATGTGTGAATTCAGATTCAGTTATTGAATCTAGTAAAACCATGGCTATAGAATTGATGAGCCAGGTACTGAGATATACACCTGTAAACCCAGAATTTGGAAGTTGTCTTAGACTTGAGACAGCATGACCACAGCAGCTCTTATAAAGGAAAACATTTACTTGGGGCTGGATTACTTTCAGAGGTTTAGTTGTCATCCTCACGGCAGGAAGCACAGTGGTGTGCAGCAGACATGATGCTGGAGAAGGATCCAAGAGTTCTACATTGGGATTAGCAGGCAACAGGAAGAGAGAGTGTCACTGGGCATGCCTTGAACTTCTGCAACCTTAAAGCTCTCCCCCAGTGACACACTTCTTCCAACAAGGCTGCAGCTACTCCAACAAGGTCACAACTCCAACAATGTCACTCCTTATGAGTCTATGGGGGTCATTTTCATTCAAACCACCACAGAAGTACAGACATGAGGATCAGGAATACAAGGGCCTCCTCAGCTACAAAGAAAGTTCAGGGTTGGCTGGGGCTCTCAGAAATACTGTTTTCAAAAATGTAAAATAATCATCTTTTCAAAGTTAAAATTTATGTATCAGCTTATTTATGCAATTCATAACTTTTATTCCCTAATTATGGGCACAGATTTAGAAAGAGTGAGATTCATCAGAAGGCATGCTCTTGAGGGTACTTAGTAAAAAACTTCATGAGGTTAAAGATAGGAAGGAAATATTTGCTTTTGTATTAAATAACTGATTGTTGAATGACATTTGCTGACAGTTTAATATAATAACAACAGTATGAATGAGTATTAAAATTCAAAGTAAATTCAAAATAATATTGTTATAATGGAAAATGAGGTCCAAGGTTAGATAGATATTGTAAAGAAATTGTAGAAATCCAGTGTCAACAGGGCATATTAACACCTCAGTTGGGGTGTCAGCAACATAACAGAGTACATGAGTTGCTGCAAGACTGGTCTGGGGATATAGACCAGTGGTAGAGTGTTTACCTTTTATGAATAAGGCTGAGGGAAGACAGAAATAAAGAAATGAAAAGAAAGAAAGGATGCCGGGCGTTGGTGGCGCACGCCTTTAATCCCAGCACTCGGGAGGCAGAGGCAGGCGGATCTCTGTGAGTTCGAGGCCAGCCTGGGCTACCAAGTGAGCTCCAAGAAAGGCGCAAAGCTAAAAAGAAAAACCCGGTCTCGAAAAACCAAAAAAAAAAAAAAAAAAAAAAAAAAAAGAAAGGAAAGAAGGAAGAGGGAAGAAGGGGAGAAAGGAAGAAAGAGAAGAAAAACAAAAATAGAAAACATAACAGCATAAAAAAAATCTGACGTATTATGTGTAGAGAAACAGAGACATTAACACAATTATTACAATCTGTATCAGAACAAAATGAAGCAAAATATGTGAGCTTAAGATTTTTTTTCCATTGAGAGAATATGGTCTTCACAATTTAAAAGCCAATAGTTCTCCAGAAAATCAGTGGCAGTTCACATTGAATTAGCAGAACTCCAGCTCAGCAGGTATTCCAGCTAGAAATCAAAATCTGTCCAAAGGACAAAATGTGAACAACAATGCAAACACATTGATGTTTGGAAAGTCTATTTCTATTTTGAACAATTTCTTCAACATCAGAAAACTTTCTGTTTGCAGTAGATGGAGATTAACACAGTCAACTACAACAGACCAAAATACAGAAAACAAGATACAGAGACTAGGAATTGTCAGTCCTAAATTTGACCTGTATGTCACACTCCTCCTCCCAAGGCTCATGTATCATTATATAATAGAAGATGGAACGGATTTAAGAGCCAAAGGCATTGAATGGATACAATAAAACAGGGTCTTCTGGACACAGATGAACTATGAACTCACAGTGGTTGGCTGCATACATAATCTCTGTGTAAGCTCAAGCCAAACAAAATCTCAGCATGGAGTAGGGGGGTGGGCATGAAGTCCCACCCCTACCTGAAGAGCTATTGCTAATTGACAGCTGCAGGGAGAGGAATATTCAGACTTCCTTAAGGTTGTGACCCTTGATAAAGGGACCATACTTTAGTGCAAGACCATACAACCAAGAGCACATGGTCATCACAAATTGGACCTCAAAGGTGGATGCGTAGGAAAATGTGAGATGCATATGGGAGAAGTTCCAAGAGAGGGATGAATATAATGAAAATATACTGTGTCAAACTCTCAAAGAACTAAAGAAAAATAGAAAATAAAAAATAGTAAAATAAAATTCAAGGTAGAAAAAATCAAAGGGAAAAAAATTAAGAAAATTTGCTTTAAAAATATCAACAAAATAGGAAATTTATTTGATGTGGTCTTTATTGTGATAAGAACTTACATTCAGATTAGCATTTAACAAATTTCTTTTTATATTTTAAATTTTTCTTACATGTATACAGTGAGATTTGATCATATCTCTCTCTCCAGCTCCCCTACCCCCACCAAATACATCGCCCTAAAATAAGAAAAGGAGAGAAAAATTTAAAAGTAAGAATAAATGAAAGTATTGGCAATCAAATTGATGCCCCAGAGATAGCACAAAGGATTATTATACTGGTATGAGTAATTTAAACAACTTTAGATTACTGGTAATACAGGATAGATTCAGTGGACATACAAAATTCTAAGTATAAGATAAAGAAACAGAATATCTAAACATCTGAACAGATTACATCTGGAAAAATGAGTTAGCCACCAAATATCTCTCAATGAAGCAAATCTAGGATCTTATATACTTTCTGAAGAATTTGAACACATTTTCAAGTGTTCCGAAAGTAGAGGAGGAATGTACGTTTTCAGGATATTTTGTGTTGAAATCATCAGTCTAACACCAGAGCTAGCTAAGCAGCTAAACTGAAGAGAACTCCATGGCAATATGCTGAGGCATAGATATAGGAGAAGGCTGAACCTACAAACAATGCCGAAAGTCTTGGAAACTAACCTGTTACCAGATATGGTCCTTATAAATATGTTCTCTTGTTTTATAGATTTCCTTTAACATTTGCTTAATCTCAAGACCCAGTGGAACTTAAGCCTTGGTACAAGTGTAGCTCACATGTGAAAACCATCAGGGTGAATTGTGGTAACAGCAGAACAGAAAACAATGTATGTTCATCTTGATGAGATTCACACAGACAGAGAATAAAGGATGAATATATTCTTCCAGGTGGTTTGGAAGGTGTTTGGTTGAAACTGAGAAGGCATGGGCTGACCCTTAGAAAATTCCAAAGCCTGAAATCGTTCCTGTTACACTCATTCTACATAGGTGGGGAATCCAGCAAGCTTGGTCTCATTCAAAGTGCACACATCCTGATGCCCCCTCCTTGCTCCTATGGCACACAATAGTGATGAAGGTGTGGATGCAGAGACAGGCAGATCACCCAGACTCTGCAGAATTCTATCATTGTTTCTTAACCTCTTCCCATTAAGGCAACATGATTCTGTTGGTGTTGGAAAATACTGATTACTGAATCAGTTGTTTTTAAGTTTTAATGATTAAAAAATACTAAATTATTTTACTTTCCTTTAAAGCTATATCTCTTTATTTTGTTATTTTTAAAATTTTTATTGACAATAGATTCTTCTCTTATACAGTACATCCCAACCACAGTTTTGCCTCCCTCCACTCCTCCCAGGTGCCCTCATGTTCCTCTTGCAGATCCACTCCCAATCTGTTTCCTCTTCAGAAAAGAGCAGCCCTCCAAAAGATGATAGCCACACAGGACAAAACAAGAAACAATATGAGGAGAAGAGCCCCAAGAATGTATTTCTGAATGCAGAGCCTTAGACCATCAGCCAACCTGACTTACCTGGGGTCATCCTTGTATTCCAAACAGTTGGTTTACAGCTTCAATTCTAAACTCATAATATATATTTATTTGTAAATATTTTCTCCAATATTAAAATCACAAAGACTTAAATTAAAGCAACAAACCTCTTCTTGGATTTGTGGATTCTTATGTGGAATATTCAGTGTCCAAGTACTAAAATTTAAATAAAAATTTTCTGAGGAAATGCTTTGCTTCTCAATTAACAGGTAATTTTTAATAGACTTTTTTGTTGTTACTTTTCTTTTTTGTATTTTGCCAAATTCTAATAAAAGTGGAGAAATTTTCAAAAAACAACAGAATTTATTTAATAAGTATTTGTTACAAGACCTAATAGTATACAACCATCACTACCATAAACAACATCAGTCCTAAACATTCCATTGTGATGCTTACAATCTATACAAAAAGGCAAACAAGAAAATAAATCACAACAGAGTCTAGTCAGCTCCATTGTTCAGAATTAAAATGCTACGGTAAGAGAAATTGTCGTGGCAAATGTGCTGAATTTACTCATTTATTTGTTCTTATTTGTTGAGACAGAATGTAAAGACTTTCCATTAAGAATGTTCTAGATGGCAGGGATGAAATCAGTCTAAGTATTCAAGTAACATTCAAAATAGGAAGGACTTTATAGAAATGATCAACAAAAAAAGGTCTTCAAAACAAGCAGTATTAATTCTAGTGTATCTGTTGACTTATCAGAGCCTCAAAGAAATTACACCTCTTTGCTGAAACAGCTATAAAAACCTGGGCTGTACCAGCTCTGTCTCCTTGGGTATGGATGTTTGCAGTTCTCCCGGATGTTATAACAAGTTGGAAATATCTGAGTTGTGTATAATTATAGATTTGCTTCCTAGAAGGTAAAAAAAAAAAATCCAGATCTGCAAAGAAGCTCGTCTGTTACTTGTTAGACATTAGCAAAGTCCATATGGATGCGAAGCACGACATCCATCAGAAGCAAGTGAGAACCTGCATGGCAAACATCTCCCTGTCCAAGTGTGCTTGCCAACAGAGAGACCGTGCACCTAAAACCTGTGCAAGACGGATGCCATCTGCATCGAAATTAAACACTTCAGGAAAAATCACCAGCTTCCCCAATGTGCTGACATGTAATACAAAGACAACTCACTAGTGTACAGAAGCTGCCAAAACGGCCAAACTGCATATTATTCTAGGACATTTTGCAAAAACATGTATTACAGCAATATCCACTGCCAGCACCTCAAAGCAAACTTTATCCTTGTCAAAATGCAAAGTGAACAACAAAACTTTACAACATATTGAATCCTATGGTCCTTCAAAGCTTTTTGTTTTGTGTCCAAAAATTCTTACATGGCTTTCATGAATTCTAAGCCTTATATTTTATATGTGCTTAAGTCACATTATTATTCACAAATGCAAATGTACACTGTATATAATTTCTTGTTCTTTGCAATGAGATTTATTACAGAGGCAATTAGGTGAGCCTCATTGAAAATGCTTCCATACTCACAGATAAAATCATTAACATGATAAAAAATGCTATGTAGAATGCTGTACTACTGAACATTTGACTATTCTGCTGGTAAAATTCTGCTTCTACATATATAGTGAGATGTAATAATCTTTTACATATAAACCCATTAATATGTATGTGGCCCTTTCCTTGTAAAATAAGTATTCAATGTAATTCATCACTATTATAAAGCAATGAACACAGCCTTCTGATCATTGAAAATTGAGTCATTTCTGGGTAGTTTATCATCCTGACTTCCTCCATTAGCTTATATACAACTTAAAAGGAAAGCAGAAAGATGTTTTTGGATGCTTTTTGTGTGAACTGCATAAGGTTTGCTCTGAATGAGGACTCATCAATTCTGCTTGAAAAACTAAATTCACAAACAGAAAGAGCACATGTATTTGCATATATTTTGCTGTTTTATGCCACGATAAAGTTTAGGCACTACGTGTCATATCAGAAGCATTATCTTTTCAGATCTCTTTATATCTTGCTATCATAAGATTCTTGAAAAAGCAAAGAATAAGGAAATTGATGATTTCATCTAAACGACACTGAATGTGTAGTTTCTGGATAGAAAGTCAAGCAGGGCCAGATGTCTCCAAATCCAAGTGTCTGCTATGACTGAGAGTTACATAAACTAACAGTCACAATACTGTTTGAAATATGGCCTTGTAGATTATCAGAAAGGCAAACAATGTATTTAACTTTAATTGAAAAAATTGGGCTTTACTTATCATCTATTAGTTTATATTTTATCTAGTAAAAATCTCCCATGGAAGCTGATGTTTTGAGGACATATGCTATCATTTAATAGAGTCATGCTGTCTTAGATGTAGTTGCTGCATTTTGGCTTCTCTGCATAACTTCTCTCTTTTGTTCTGACATGACATATCATGCTCAATTCCACATCACTCAAGTTAATGAAGACTCATCTAACACTACATTCCTTATAAAATCCCTTAATGGCATTCTTTGCCTCTGATTTAATCTAGAATAAAATATTTTTGAGGATAACCAGGGCCAAAAACAAATAGCAAGGATGCAGGTAAAAGAATGAATGCCTTCTCGATGTTGGTGGTCACGTGAGTGGTGTGATCCCTGTGGGAGTAATCATGGAGGCTCCTTGAAAACTGAAAATAATACCACCACATGACCCAGCTGTGCCTCTCTTGGATGCACTTGAGGATTCTAAGCCCATAGGCCATGGAGACACTGGCTCATCCATCTTTATAGATGCTCCGTTCATAGAAGTCAGGAAGTGGAATCAATATACCTGTCTTCCAACAGATAAATGGATAAAATATGTGGTGCATCACACTACGTACTTTTGATTTTTTTGAATTTTTATTTTATGTGTGTTTGCTTGCATGTATATCTGTGTAACACATGCATGCAGTGTCCACAGAGGCAAGAAGAGGACATCAGGTACCCTGAACTGGAGTTACAGACAGTTCTGAGCCACCAAGTAGGTACTGGTAATTGAACATTGAACCCCTGGAATAGTAATCAGTGTTCTTTTCTTAACATTTTAAAAATTAATTTATTTTTTTTAGATGTGTTGGTGTTTTTCTTGCATGTATATCTGTGAGAGTATATAGGATACCCTGGGACTGGAGTTACAGACAGTTGTTAGCTTCCATTTGGGTGATGGAATTGAACCCAGTTCCTTTGGAAGAGCAGCCTGTGCTCTTAACCACTGAGCATCTCTCCAGCTCCATAATCAGTGTTCTTAACCTAAGCAGGTTCATACAGCATGGAATTTTATGTAGCTACAATAAAAATCTTCAGAAGATAGATGCAATTGGAAAGGATTACATTAATGAAAATAACAAATTTTAAAGAGAGCAAGGAGGGGTATATGGGAGGGTATGGGGAAATGACGCAGTTGTGTTATAATCTCAAGAATAAACAAAAAAGACAAGGAAGCCAGTCTCTAAAGAACAAATTATGTGTTCCCTCTTACGTGTGTGTGTGTGTGTGTGTGTGTGTGTGTGTGTGTGTGTGTGTGTGTGTGAGAGAGAGAGAGAGAGAGAGAGAGAGAGAGAGAGAGAGAGAGAGAG
>CABHPR010142048.1:0-11798 GCA_902168415.1 Peromyscus melanophrys
AGGTCCTCTGCAAGAGCAGCTAATGCTCTTAACTGCTGGGCCATCTCTCTAGCCTGCCTGTGCATTTTCTTAATAATTGTCCTGATCATTCCATGAGGCATCAAGGACCCCACAGGTCACATATTATTAGCACAGGAAACTACAAATAAAGTGCTTGAATATAAGTATTTGTCATTGTTTTCCTTAGAGGAGAGAAAATGCTCCATAACAAATTCAAGTGAAGCCAGGCAGCGGTGGCCCAGGTCTTTATATCCAGCACTCAGGAGGCAGAGGCAGGTGGATCTCTGTAAGTTCAAGGCCAGCCTGGTCTACAGAGCAAGTTCCAGAACAGGCCCCAAAGCTACACAGAGAAACCTTGTCCCCAGAGGAAGGGGGAGGGAGTGGGAAGGTGGGACAAATTCAAGTGAAGTAACATAGATGCTTACTTAATTCATCTTTTGGCTCCCAGTTTTCAACATATAACACTTTAATATCCAAATTTACTTTCTTCATGATTTACTGTTATTGTTGAGGGTCTTTTTTTTATGAGTCACTGAGGCTTTTATTTTGCCGCAGAACTGCTGGGGCAGGGGTCTTGCCTGCGGCCACCCTAGAGATGACAATGGGCTCCAATACTAGCTTGGAAGTGCGGTGACAGAAACAATGACTCAGACCAATCACATGATTACAAAGCTGGGGGTTCCAGCAGGGCTCCGAGTGGCCAGATGTGCTGCCTCTGAGTTCTTCACATCCGGCAAGTATGACCTGGACTTCAAGTCTCCTGATGAAGCCAGCAGATACATCACATGTGACCAGCTGGCTGACCTGTGTAAGTCCTTCATCTGGGAGTATCCAGTGGTGGCCATTGAGGACTCCTTCAACCAGGATGACTGGGAAGCCTGGCAGAAGTTCACAGCTAGTGCAAGCATCCAGGTGGTTGAGGGTCTTATTCTTACAGGAAGACTGTGTGATAGCTCTAGCAAAGGAGGTCTAAATGAGACCAAGATTCCAGGTCCCATGCAAACCACTGAATTTCTCTCTGCCCCACAAGCACAAAGAGCATCTCAAGTTGTTTCTACCCACAGTGCTTGCTGTGGCTGTGATACTGTCTTCTCTTACCAGCTACTCTCCAGCTCATCAGATACTGTGTGTACATTCTACAGTTTAATTCTGACACAGAGGCTCAGCTTCACAAAACCACCCCTACCTCATGTGTTCTACAGACAAGTCCCCAGTTGGCACTGGCACTCTGCCTCATCTCCGTCCCTCCCAAGTCCTCGAGATGGTCTTGTGTATACCAAGCAAGCGCTTTGCCAACTGAGCTGTATCCTAAGCCCCATCCTTGGTCCTACTACCTGATTAATTTCAGGGGTTCCTGGGACACCCTTGGTAATTTGCTATTGTGATCCACAGAACTTGAAAACCATTCTGCCTGCCATTGTCGTTTTTATTATAAAGGATACAGCTCGGGAACAGTAAGAAGGAAGAGGTATGGGCAGGGGTATTGAGGTTCCTGTCTCTCTGGAAATGCCACTTCTCATGTGTTCACCCAACAGGAAGCTCTTTGAAGTCCCTCTTTCAGAGGTTTTCAGGCTGATGCCATTACAAAGATACTGAATAATCATTTCCCACTGGTGACTGACCTCACTTCAGCCAGCCCTTTACCACTTCCTGCGGATAAGGCACGGGAGTGTGAGACTGCCAATAGTCCACTTATGACCTGGCCTTTTTGGCTAATCTGAAGTTCTCTGTGAGTCCTTTGAGGCGCCAACTATTTTGTTAGCATACAAAAGACACACTTATCAAATGTTTAAGGAGTTATGCACAATAACTATGGTAGGAACCCAGATATTTATTTTTGATTACGTTACAGCATCTTAACTCCTGTTTCACAGTAACTCTTGGCCTCAGGGTATAGATAAATTTCAGGCATTCATTGTTAATATTTATAAACACACATTAAGGCATATTATCACTAGGTGGGCGTCATCCTTACTTGCACAGAGTACTGAAGGAGGTTAAAAAGCAGTCAGTACAAGGGGAACAGCAGTTTGTCACGTAGGTCCCACCCAGCAGCAAATCTTTAATTACTCCCAACCTCGCTCGCCTTACCTGGTTTGTAAAATGGGAGACAGCTCATTTTCACCTGCATACATCTTTTGTAAATCCCACATAAGGTCATGTATCTAAAGGCGCTTGGCTAACTGGGTTAAGCACTTTATAAAAATATTATGCAAGCTGGGTATGGTGGTGCACACACTAAATCTCAGCACCCAAGAGACAGAAACAGGCCAATCTCTGTAAGTTTGAGGCCAGCCTAGTCTAGATAGCAAGTCTGGCTAGCCAGGGACATACAGTGAGACTAATTGTGTGTGTGTGTGTGTGTGTGTGTGTGTGTGTGTGTGTGTGTGTGTTTACATATATACATAATACACAAAGGACAGAAGTTCATCTTGGTGTGCAGCATTTGTGAAATTTTCATCAAGACTACATTAGGAATAATTCTTTCATTGTGCTTCTGCTGCTGACAGCCCTCTCATTTCATCTTTATCCTGTTCGTCTCATTTCAGTTTTTAAAATAAGATATGCCGGCAGATTTAAAGTCCCCCTAGCTGCAAACACCCTTCTGAAAACCAGTGTGCTTTGCAATGCTGAGAGGTGGATTTTTTATTTTATTAAAATATTTAACAGCATGATTTCATTTCAGAATACATGAACAGAGATGGGAGATTTGTTTGGCCTTTATCCACAGTTCTGGGGAAGTATGTTCCAAATTCTTGGAAATTCCCAAGTACCACACCAGGTTAAGAAGCGACGGACAGGAAGTTCTGATGGGCAGCAGGATTTGTTCACGTTGCTCACAGACCTAGTCATTGCCCTCCCCAGCTCAGATCCCAGGATGGGAAACCCCATCGTCAGCCTCATGTACAAAAAGGACTGTCATCTTACCTGAAAAATCAGAGTTGGAAAGGTGTAGATGGCAGAACAGAAAATATTGTATGATGGAAAACAATAAAAAGAAGCGATACAACTGTAGTTTAATGACGAAGAACCATCTGATGATTACCATGCTTCTGGGAGGTGAATGAGTAGAGAATGGCCTAAATTTCCTAGATGAAGCCCTGTTGGGAACTAAAACATTAAACAAATAGAAAGAAACCCTAAGAAGACAAACTAGAATGGCAGAAAGGAGCTTCCCCCAAAAATATGCCAAAGGTGACACGGACACCTGGCACTTAATTAAATGCTCAGGTTCGAAATGTGCAGCACATTCCTGTCCCAGATGTAGTCATGTCAACACAGATCTTGTGGGGGAGCTGAGAAACAGTGGGTTTGTCCTGAACTAAGGTGTACTGGAGAGAAATGACCGACCACAAAGGGCTCATTACAAAAGAACATTGCAACTCAGGGTGAAGGGGACCCGCCTAGCTGAACTCTTAATGTTCCCAACAACCAGACAAAAGCAAAACTTCTCATGAAATTGGATAGACTTGGAAAGAAAAGAGGAGAGGGGAGGGCATGGGAGGGGAGAGGAGGGGAGCAAAGGAAAGGGGAGGAGGGGAGAGGAGAGGAGAGGGGAGGGGAAGTATATTAAAAAGAAAAGTTTGCAGAAATGCAGAATTAAACACATGCAATGCTCATAAAAATGCTTCTCTTCATTCCTTCCTCTGTTTCTCTTTGGAGACTTCAGGACACACCAGTAAGAGTAAAATCAAAGAAAAAATAAAACTGGAGAAAGGAAAGAAAGACAACTATTCAGGAAATAACAGTGACTCTGAAGGGGACAAGTCTGAAAGAAAGAAATCTTTATGAAGAACTTTCTAGAAGCAAGGAATAGAGCCAATGAAAATCCCTCCCCCATTTCATCCCCCACCTCTTACTAGTACCGAGGGCTCAATGCAAGGCCTTGAACATGCTAAGGGAGCGTCTACCACTAAACTACATCTCCGTTTCCCCAAGTCTAGGTTTCTAAAACTGAGAGAGTTCTGGGGCAAATAACAAATGGCGCCATTCTTACTATGAAAGCCATCAACTATTGGAAGCCATCAACATGGTCCAGAGAAGAGAGAGCCTGAATGGAGAGAGGGAACAGAAGCTTTGTCAGGATGTAGAGAAGTCAGAGCAGAGGTCCTGGGAATGCTAAGCAAAGTGAGATGAGCCGAGCCCCAGCAAAGAGTGGAATAGAAGAAATGACCCTGGAAGTCTTGGCATAGACATACACAGGGGACGAAGGACTTACAGAGAACTTTCTGGAGAGCAGACTCATTAAGTGACACACAGAACAAATCAAGAGAAAGCAAACACCAGGTGAGAAATCCACCTGGAAATAAAGTTATCTTCTTTATTGACTATCTTTAGCAAGGACTGGTTTATGTACTATTTACTGACTTTCTAATATGAAAAAATTTTCTTTTAGAAAGGGATGAAGTTAGGGAAGTTTCTGCTTGCATGCAGTAAATGGCAATTACTATGAGCCTGAGACCCTCAACTGGTCATCATGCAGATAATGAGAACCCCTGGAGTGTTCAACCCTAAATAGGATTTACATATCACACCCCTCCACTCAAGCTCAAGGATCTTCAAAGAAAGGGGGATGGAAAGATTGCAATAGCCGGAGGTGCTAGATAACCTCAAGGAAACCATTTTCTAGACACAACAGGGCAGGTGTGCATATAAAGTCACACTGATTGTGGCAGCATGCACAGACCTACTGTAGATCAAGCCACACAAAATATCACCATGAGAGGGGTTGGGATAACCATGAAACCCCACCACTAACTTAGGAACTATCAGCATTTGATAGTTGCTGGGATAAGGAGAGTCAGTTTTCTTAATGGTGTGATCCATGGTTGGATGATCACATTCTAAGGCAGGTCCCACTCCCAGGAGTAGTTGGGTAATACAAACTGGACTCAGGAGTTTAAAAAAAACAAAAAACAAAAAGAAGAAAACTAGAAATTGGGTGGATGGGGTAAGGATGGGTCTAGGAGGAGTTAGGGGAGGAATATATATGATCAAAATACATTGTTAGAAATTCTCAAAGATTTAAAAAATGTTATTTTTTAAAAGGGATGATATGACTTGGCGATGATTCTAAGATTTCTGGCTTGAGCATCTGGATGTACAAAAACATAGTTTACTGAGATGGAGAAAGAGCCAACTCATTGATGGAAAAGCTCCAGTTTGGATGAGCCAAGTTAGAAAGGCCTGACATATCCACGTGCAGATGTCAAACAAGTTCTTCTGTGTAGGATTCTGGAGCTCAGAAGTGTCACTCACAGAGATAAAGTCTGCACCATTGTTGTTTAGCTGCTACTTAACCCATGTTTAGTGGCAGATGTACACTGTCATTGTGCCTTCTGGATAGTCATCATGAGCTGGTGGCTTAAACACAGAACATGAACTTGGCAGTATAAAGACCCTTTAAGAGACTTCTAAAGCAACCTTTGATAAATAAAACAAGCCACTCAACTCAGAACTCAGAACCCCCTCTTAAGGTCATTGTGCCCCTGCTGTGGAGTAGACTAAGAATGAAATGGGCATTATTATATTCTCATAACTCTGCAAAGTGGCTCTTTTATTTTGTCCATCCCTCAAATAAAGGAGCTGAGACATAACATTCTAATCAGCTTTCTCAAAACTACATAACATCAGTTTGACTAGTTAGCAATAATCAGCACTAGGAGCCAAATGTGTCTCACCCCTCTAATCTTCTCACTCTTTGTTTGGATCTTATTCTTTTACATTTTCTTCCTCTAGCATATTAACCAAGTCTCCTGTTTCCCAAGAGGGCTTTTTTTTTTTCTTTCTCCTTGCCTTCTTTCTGTTCCTGAGAGATGGAATTCAACCCTTAACACTAATGGTGCTTTTCTTGAGGGCACATTTGGTATTCTCATAACGGGGCTTAGTGGAGTAAACAGACTCCTTGGCACTGTTGTTCTTCAATGAGAGGGCCATTCGCATCTGCTGACCGGGAGGGGACATGTCCTACAGCATCTGCTGTTTTCATCAGTGGCTGAAGTGGCCTCAGCTATGAGGAAAGGGCAGTTCTCGCAGGCATTAGGTCATTACTATTGCGAAAGGAACTGACCACACCCTCCCCATGGCTTTTCTGGCTCATTTTATTAGGGTGTAAGTGGGTTTCAAAATGAAGACGAAGTCAGTGTGCAAGTCAGAGACTAACAAACTTACTTCAAAGTTGGTCATGAAATTATTTTTAAAAGTATTTTCTTGTACACTCACACTCTAGACTTTCTAAAGTCAGAATTTTAACTTGGCAAATTATTTCTCTTTTATAGCCATACTTCCTACTGTAAGTTAAATTTTGTTTTGGTTTTTTTGTGTGTGTGTGTTTGTAGACAGGTCTCACTATATCACCCTCTCAATGTAGACCAGGTTGGCCTAGAATTCACAGCTTTCATCTACCTCCCAAGGGACTTAAAGCAGGGATTAAAGCCACCACACCTGGCCTATAAATCATTTTGAAAGTGGAAGGAAAAAGAAGGGACATGATGAACTACATTACTTGGGTTTAAAAAAAAATCATTTATTCTGCATTTTCTGGTTGAACAGTATAAAAGACATTCTTCAGGGACTATACAAGAGCTGGCATCATCATGCCATCTTTCTCTTTGCTCATCAATAGAGACGTACACCTGTCGATGGGTATCCGATCAAGTTTCTGTTTCTTTCCATTAGAAACTGCACTGCTCTGAACATTCCCATACTTTTCTCACGTCTCCCATTGCAGCTGTGCAAGGCCTTCTCTGGGAGTATGTTATGGTTTGGATGAATATGTCTCCATGGGCTCATGTATCTGAACCCCATTTGGTATTGTTTGGGAGGTTGTAGAACCTTCTGGATGTGGGACATTGCTGTGGGATGGTCTGTATGTCAAATTGCTCTGATTGGTCAATAAATAAAACACTGATTGGCCAGTGGCCAGGCAGGAAGTATAGGCGGGACTAACAGAGAGGAGAATTGAGAGAATTCTGGGAAGTGGAAGGCTGAGGAGGAGACACTGCCAGCCGCCGCCATGACAAGCAGCATGTGAAGATGCCTGTAAGCCACAAGCCACGTGGCAAGGTATAGATTTATAGAAATGGATTAATCTAAGATATAAGAACAGTTAGCAAGAAGCCTGCCACGGCCATACAGTTTGTAAGCAATATAAGTCTCTGTGTTTACTTGGTTGGGTTTGAGCGGCTGTGGGACTGGTGGGTGACAGAGATTTGTCCTGACTGTGGGCCAGGCAGGAAAACTAGCTACAGGACATAGCTGCAGGGACATAAAGATAGGGTTACATTCGTGCTGAACACACTGGTTCCTGGCTGCTACCATGTAACCAGCCCCTTCACGCTTCCACTGCCCCGCCCTGGGCCACTCCTGCTGCCGTATATTCTTGCCGTGATGGACGCTATCCCTTTGAACTGTGAGCCAACATTAAGTCTTTCTCCCTTACGTTGCTTCTGTCAGGTATTTGATCACCGGAACTGGTAGAGTAGGACTGTAGAATCCTTGGGTAGAAGAATTGTTTACGCTATATTGTTTTCTAAAGTGGTTATACCAATTTACACTCCTATGCACAAGGCATGTATTCTTTTTTCTACTTCATGTTCTTACCCATCCTTTATTGTTAGAATACCAACTTCTTGACAGTCTCATTGGTTAGGTGTCATTCTGTCCCTGTTTTAATAAAGTGCATTTCTTTGATGATTAATGAGGCAGTTTAACAGGCTGATGAGCTGACTAGCTTCCCTGTGCTGTGAATGCTTGTCCACATTTTTATTTTTCTGTTGAACTTTTTAAAGCTGGGATGTAGAACTCACGTGCAGACTTGGATACAAACTTTTTGCTGAGTATATGGTTGTCATAACTTTTTCCTGATCCTGTGACACTAAGTGCTCATCTTTCTTTCTGTTTGGAAGATTTCAAAACTTCTCATTCATTCAACCAAAAATATTACCAAGTGCCTATGACGTGGCAAAAGTTGTGGTCAGCATTACGTCAGCATCCTTTCACAAGGCCTCAGCGAAGTGTGACTGGGGTGGAAGACCACAGTCATGGAGATTTCTAGTTATCTTTCCATTTGCTTTATTTAACTCAGTTTCTTTTTTGTATGCTAAATTGATCATTGTAAAGTAACCTGTTGTAACAATCCCCTTATTAGTTGTATTTATCAGGATTCTCCAAAGAAAAAGAGCAAACAGTGTGTGGAGAAGGAGAGAGGAAGGGGGAAAGAGAAAATGAAAAAAAGTGATAGAAATAGAGAAAGAAAGAGAAGAAAAAGAGACACATTGAGAGAGAGAGCACTAGCTAATGGTACATACATAGGTCATGCTTCCACCCTTAATACAGCTAAGACAAAAATCATACAAAGCAGAATATTTCTTTTTTATTCTGTTAAAAGTTTTTAATTGAAAAAATTTTTCATACAACATATTCTGATCACACTTTTTTCCTTCCCCAACTCCTCCCAGATCCTATCTACCTTCCTAGTCACCCAACTCCATCCTTCACATCTTAAAAACAAATAAGAAACTCACATACTTCCCACAAAATGGAAACCAAAATATGTAAGTAGAAGACCAATAAGACAAAAAAGTGCCCAAACAAAGCAATATGAGACCAAAAGTCTACAAAAATACCGTTGAGTTCGTTTTGTGTTGACCATCTACTGCCGGGCATAGGGCCTACCCTGAAATGTGGTTAATATACCCAGTGAGATTCCACTGGAGAAAACTAATATTTTCCTTTGAAAGTGGGCATCAATTGCAAATAGCTTCTTAGTTAGTCCACTGTCCGCTTCCCCATCTCAGCACTGGGACCCCAGCTGGCTTAAACCTGTGCAGGCTCTTGCACACTGCCACAGTCTCTGTGAACTCATTTGTGCATCAGTCCTGTTGTGTTGGGGAAACACTGTTCCCTTGATGTCCTTCATCCTTGCTGGCTCTTAAAAATCTTTGCCTCCTTCTCTGCAGTTCCCTGAGCCTGAGGTGAGGGTTTGATGAAAGGATCCCATTTAGGACTGAGTACTCCAAAATCTCGCACTGTCTGTGTATTATCCTGCAGTGGGTCTCTGTGTTAGTTCCCACCTACCACAAGCAGCAGCTTCTCTGATAATGGCTGAGTGAGGCACTGACTGATGGGTATAACAGAATATCATTAGGAGTCATCTTGTTGCTATGTTCCTTTAGCAGAACAATAGTATTTGGTTTTCCCTTAGGTCCACAGTCTACCTAGTCTCAAGTTCTTAGTCACTTGAGCAGTGTCATGGATGAGTTTCACCTTATGAGTGGGTCTTAAATCCAATCAGAGAGAATTTGGTTACTCCCACAGTGTGCCACTAGTCCACCAGCATCGTAACTTGCAGGCAGGTCACCATTGTACAACTCAGGGTTTGAAGCTGGGTTGACGGTTACCTTTCTCCCCTAATCAAGTGCAGAGTACCATACAGTATAGTGAACAATAGTCAGTGGGGGTGAAGCCCCTAGTTAGGTACCAGCTCAACTTTTCTGTTTTCAATGAGATATGTAAGTGTTTTCTTCAGCAATAGGGAATTATCATCAGCTTGTAGAGCACAGCCAATAGTCTGGACAAATGCTGGAGATGTTTGGGGGTTTCCTTGTTGCCCTTTTGGCATAAAATTCAACTAGATGTAACCTATTCCTGGCAGTGGAGGTTTCACTTGGTACATAAGATATCTAGTTGAGGCATTGTCTTGGCCATTGTTTAGTGACTCCATTTAGATTTCTTTCAGATACGTATATCTGTTAGGAAGCGTCTACAGTAGTAGGTGTCCATATGGTCCTCAAATAATCCTTAGTGTTAGCTGTCCCTCTCTATAGTACCTCCTTTACCCTGCCCCCCATCTTAGTTACTGTTCTATTGCTGTGAGGAGACACCATAACCAAGGCAACTCTTATAAAGGAAAACATTTCATTAGGGGCTTGCTTACAATTTTTGAGGGTTAGTCCATGATCATCATTGCAGGAAACAGATAGGCATGGTGCTGGAGCAGTAGCTAAGAGCTTGAAATCCTGATCCACAGGCAACAGGAGAGAAATAGAGACTGGGCCTGGCATGGGCTTTTGAAACCTCAAAGCTCATCCCCAGTGGCACACTTCTTCCAACAAAGCCATACCTATTCCAACAAGGCCACACCTCCTAATCTGTCCCAAACAGTTCCACTAACTGGAGACCAAGCATTCAAACATATGAGCCTATGGGGGGGGGGGGGTTCATTCTCATTCAAACCACCAAACCTCCTCTTCCCCCCACTTCCCCATTTAATCCTCCTATTCCAGCCCCACCCCTGCTTTTTCATAACAATATATTCTATTTCTCCTTCCTTAGAAGACCCCCCCCCAGTTCCTTACTAGATCCCTAACTTCTCTGGTTATATGGGATGTAAGCATGCATACTGAAAGCTAATATCCACATATCAGAGACAACATGCAGTATTGTGTTTTTAGGTCTGGGTGCATCTCACTCAGGATGACTCTTTCTAACTCCATCCAATTAACCTGCAAATTTCTATTTTTTTAACAGTTAAGTAATATTCCATTGTGTAAATGTACCACATTTTCATTATCCACTCATAAGTTGATGGACATCTAAATTGTTCCCAATTTCTGGCTATTATGCATAAAGCAGAAAAAAAATGAATGAACAAGTGTCTCTGTAGCAAGATGTAGAGTCCTTTGGCTATAGGCCCAAAAGTGGTATAGATGGATCTTGAAGAAGAGCTATTTCCAGTTTCCCAGGAAGAGCTATTCCCAGTTTCCCTGGAAGAGCTATTTCCAGTTTCCCAGGAAGAGCTATTTCCAGTTTCCCAAGGACCCGACCTGCTGATTTCCATAGTGGCTGTACAAGTTTGCACTCCCACCAGCAGTGAATAAGTGCTCTCCTTTCCCTACATCTTCCCCAGCATGAGCTGTCACTTGTTTTATTGCCTCTTAACCATTCTGACTGGTGTACGGTAAAATTTCAGAGTTGTTTTGATTTGCATTTCCCTGATGACTAAGGATGTTGAACATTTCTCTAAGTGTTTCTCAGTCATTTGTGTTTCATCTTTTGAGAACGCCCTGCTTAATTCTGTACCCCATTTTAAAATTGGGTTATTTGTACTAAGCAGAGTCTTTCTTTGCAGATGATGAGTTTAAAGTTACTACAGTTGTCTTTAACACCTTCTTAGACTTTCTGTGCTAAAAGCAATTATCACATAACAGTTTCTCAGGGTGGGAATAACTCTCAGCTTCCCCACAAAGGAATACCAATTTGGAAAGTCACAGGACATGGGTGCAAATACAGAATACAAACCTGAATTCATTTCAACTAAACTCAACAAATAGTCCACTGTCAGGAGAGTTTACACTACCATCTAGTGGCTTGTTTAGGGAAAAGACATTTGTGCCCTTCAAAATATTTCAACTAAGCAAGCTATCTATCGATATAAATAGGTCCCCTGACCTGGGAGAAAACTAGCTGGGATCTAGGAAACCAACATTGTGTTATATAGCCAGCCATGGTGGACACACCGTTGGATTACAAGTCTAATGTCTGAGTACTAGCTTTGTGGTCCTGTTCGTAGCTACGTGATCTTAGAAGAATCTTTTTACTGCTCTAAAAGCTTGTGAACATTTGTGACATCAAGTAGCCACGTCACATTAGTGCTTCTGAAGTAGTGAGTTCATCACACTAACCACAGAACCAGTGTCATGGTCGTTTCCAGACAACGAAACATCTGAGAGAAACAGCAAAATCGGTGTGTTACAAATTCTGATTAAACCTTTGTTTTGGTAAAGTGTGTGTGTGTG
>CABHPR010142049.1:0-21112 GCA_902168415.1 Peromyscus melanophrys
TGTTCAAGAAATATTAATTCAATTATATTACAAAGTATAGGTTTATGTATGTGTGTGTGTTCTTTTGTGTGCAAGTGCACTGGTATGAGAGGGGTACATGCAATCCTATGTGCATGTGTATTTGGAGGCCAAAGGTCAACCTTAGTTGTTGCTCCCGATGACTCATCCACCTTGTGCTTTGGGATTCTCCCATTAGGCTAGGCTGGGTGACTGCTGTTGAGTCTCAGAGGTCATCCATCCCATCCTACCTCCCCAGGACAGAGGTTATAAGAATATGCCACTGTGCCTGGCTTTTTTATGTGAGTTCTGGGGATCTAAATTGCGTCTTCATATTTATACATCAAGCACTTTACTGCCAAAGCCATTTCCCCAACCTAAAGCATGGGATTTTGATGTTACTTCCCATGAATCTGTTATCTCATTTCTTATCCTGTAATGCCTGGTTAAAAGACTTTCTCAGTGTGAAGAGTTGGTCTTTCCATTTTTATTGACATTGTATAGTTAAATTTAGTACCATTGCCAAATTTCATATTTTCAGAATTATTTTCAGTAACATTGTGATATTAGTTAGGGTTTAAGAAGAAAAATACATCAGTATCCATTATAATAAGAAACTTCCCTGATTAAAGTTAAAAAAAAAAAACCCTTAGGTCTACAGAAATAAATATATATTTAGAAGAAATTTTGACAACACAATTATTTAGCAAAACAACAGCAATAGAGTCCTCCCAAGGGCTTATACCCAACTATGTTAGTGTTTTAATAATGCTTACAGTACCAGACATGAATTCCCTCCTGTGGAGCAGGATGCAAATCCAAACAAGAAATCAGTTGTTTACCCCCATAGTCCTGCAACAATTGCACCAGTGTGCACATCAAGATATGATTGCACACATACATGAAATTTTCAAAGAATAAGTAAAACCGATTATTTTTTTAAAAAAAGAAAAAAATTAGTGAAAGAAAAAGTAACTGTGCGCTTGGTATTGTAAACAGGAAAAAAACTAAATGTGTCAACTGGGTAGTTAAGAGGTACATGAGAAGGGCAGGAGCAACAGCGGCCATGCACAGTGCTCACTCTTTCTCAGTTTCATTCACTGCTGTGAGAAGACTAGTATTGTTCCAGAATCAGAGGACTCTTCTTCCAATGCTCTCAGTTCAACAAAGCAGCCAGAGAATAATTCCCAGGGTTTTTAGTTACAAAAGAACCGCAATCTGTTGAAACCCACAAGGATTCTCCACTGGATGGAGAGTAATGGTTTCTTCTTGTCTTTGACCTTTCCAAGTTTTGGCCTCTGTTTAGAAGATTCTAAAGCAGAAAGCTGCTGGCAAAGCATTCTGGATAATGTGTTTCTTAGGCCTCCAGTCACTGTGAAATGAAGACAGCCAGAAAAAGAAACCACGGTGCATGCTAATTATGCTCTTGAAAATATTATGTAACCAACTCACTACTGTGGCTATTCAGAACCTATAGACAGCAATAAAACAACAGCCCCAGATCTACTGTATTGCAACTATTTCTTATTTAAACAAAGAGGGATTCTTCTACAAAAAAAAAAAAAAAGATTCTAAATTCTAGCAGCTACTTAAATCAGGGTGATGTTTAGTAACCACACATTTTCACAAACCTTAACACAAGATATGAGGTTGTGCATTTTTGTGTGCAAATTACAGCACATAAAATTATATAAGCTACCATGCACAAATAAAGTTATAGCTTACAGAAGGATGGCTGGGTACTATAGTTATTTCTAAACCCGATTAGGAAGCACTAATTGATGTTAAATAGCTTTCGTGTTTCTGATGGCTGTGTGCTGTCTTCCTCGTCCTCAGCTTGTGTCTTTACTGCTATGGTTCTAACAGTGTGGGGTGTCCAGATCCTAGAACCTTATCTACATCAAAATGCTATAATCTCCTATTAACATCCCTCATTGCAGAAAGAGACAGGGAAAGTTTTCAAGAGAATGTTTTTTTTCTCTTTTTTATATCCCTTACTATTGCATAACAACAACCTCATTTTCTCTTAATAATCAGAATCGTTCAGTCCAAACAATTTAGTAGGACCTCTCTTTGGCTGTTGGTTCATTACCATGAACCATTAAGGATGCAAATTTAATTTCTAGCTTCATAAGAATGTTGCTCTATCCTCACACAGAGACCAGCAGGCACTGAGAGAGCAGTATGAAGATGAGCTACTCTGCTCATTTCCTTTTCCAGGCAGAGGGGTCCCTAGTAAGGTTGGTAAATCCCACGGTTGCGAGTATAATCCTCTCATTTGACTCAGAATCAGTGGGACTCTTGGAAAGACGCAGTATTCTGGATCCTATAAGAGAAATTTAGTTATCCAGTCAGCCCAATGATGAGTCTGCTGACAACCTGAGAAGAAAAAGACATTCATACTCAATCAACCACCGAGAGCTCAAAGAGCTCCATTTCACCTGATAGAGAAATCCCGCCTACCTCTGGTAACTGATGTCATTGCAAGACGTCTAGGATACTCCCTACCAGACTCAAAGTTTATCATCAAATGAGTGAACCCAACGCCTGATAGAATGGAGAAATGATCAAAACTGTGAATTATCCTTGGCAGAGGAGAACCAAAAAAATAAAATAATCATGATAGGTGAAAGAAAACGGCTACTAGCTCTCTTTTAAAATTTGTTTCACATGAATGGCAGATTAGTCAAGAGTCATTTTGCCTATCATAATTTGCTTCACTTTCAAATTAGCAACAATCAAAGAGAAAAGATCCAAATGATTATTTATTGATTATTGGTAAATAAGAAAATAACATTTTTCTGCAGTGTTGATGGTAAGAAAAATAGAGATTTAATTAGAAATTTAAGTGTGCAAAAATCTATGTATTTAACACTCAAATATGCAGATTATTTTATTTGCACTAAAAGTGACCATTTTTCTGGGAACATGTAGCACAAATTCTAATTGTTCTTAATAATAAAAACCAAAACCCAGAGGCAGATATTGGGGTAAATGCTGGAAGATCAACTCTTTTCAACTGCAACAAAATAAACAGAAAAAAAAATGTTTTTCTCTAAATTCTCTCCAAGTTAACATTTTTACTAATTCTTTCTACATCTTAAAAATTTGCATTTTATGACCTTATTTTATGACATTTTACCTGTGTTTATTTTATAGCTCACTTTTTATGGTATATCTGTTATAGTATGTATTTTATGGTGCATATTTTATGCAAATGTAATGGATTTTTAAAATTTAGAATCCTTTGCCAGGGCCTTAATTTCACTAGGTGTAAGGATTAGCAATTCATGTTCTTAAAACAACAAAGCTGCAGGTGAAGGAAGAATCATTAAAAATGTGTGTCAGGAAGCCACATAGTATTGATGCCACAGTGATCACAATGCGCCACATTGATCGGTGTGCCACATTGATCACAGTGCAGAGAACATTCAATCATTGTCCTGTGGTAATCTGTCATCTACTATGTCCATATGCATTATATTATGTATAATATATATATTACATAATGTACATTATCTAATGCATGAAACAGTCTAAATCTTTCCTCATTTTACACACCTATGAATACTTTTAATCTCTTTTTTATCTTTCTATGGTATTTTCTTCATTTCACAACATAGATATTTAATGTTAACTTGTTAACATAAGTTAAATCATTATAATTCTATTCTAAGAATTTTTTCAGATTTCAACCCTGAAATATTATTCATATATCATAAAATTCAATCACCTAAAGGGTGCAATTCACTGGGTTTTAGTATAGTCACCATTGTATAATTTTAGAAGAACTCTATTTCTCCCCAAAGAAATCTTACAGCATTTACTGTCCATCCATTTTTCCCTTTACTAGACACCACTACCTAATTTCTGTATGTCTATTCTAGACATTTCATTAAAATGAACTTATGTAACATGCATTCTTGTGTATGATGTCATTCAAGCATGATGCTGTTTAAGAGTCATTTACACTGAAGCATGCTTCAATATTGCATTCCTTTAAATGAGTAAATAATACTGTATGGGCAAACCTTATTTTATTTGACAGTTCATCAATAGGTTGATATTTGGGTTGAATCACAAATAGAACTATAATAATAATGTATATATACATTTTATGAACAAATGTTTTCTATTATCTTGAGTATACATGGAGACGAAGACTTGCTGTCTCATATAATAACTCTATATTTGACATTTGAGAAAATACCAATCTACTTCTCAATGTAGTTAGACCATTTTACAGCCACATCAGGAGTATATGTGGATTCCAGTTTCTCTACATTCTAACCAGCACTTGGCATCCTCTCCTTTCTTTTCAGCCATGCTGGATATGTGAAGTAGTAATTTTCCTATAGTTTGGGTTTACATGTCCTTCATGAGGGACATAGGTTGAACTTATTTTTGCATACATATTTTCATATGTTCATTTTCTTTGGAGATATGTTTATTTAAATCCTTTGCCTATTTTCAGTTTAAATCACTCGCCAATTTAATGTTGAATTCTTAAGAGTTTTATATGTTCTAGATACAAGTTACAAGTCCTTTATTAGATATGATTTGTGAGTAACTTGCCCCCATTGTGATGATTTTACTTTATGAATGCCTTTGAAGACAACATTTTTCCTTTTAATTTACTTATTTGGGCCTGTGAAGCTTGTTTTTCTTCTCTCCTGTTTGAGAAGAAATGGATTAACCCAAAACCATAAAAGTTTCCTTCTGAAAATGTTTAAAGTTTTAGCTAAATTGGTGCCGCACCTTTTAAAATTCATTTTTTTTCTATTTAAAATTCGCTTTTATTGTGATACAATGTTTTGGTTTGGCTTTACTCATCTGCATGTCACAGTACAGATGTTCCACCACCTTTGTGGAAAAGACTGTCCTAGCTGTTAATATCCATGAGAAGCACCTCTGTTTATTGCTCATCTACGGAGCGTGCATATATTGAACGCCAACAAATGTGCCAAAAGCACACAAATCAATATCAAATATTCCACTACTCATTTAAAAAAAAAAAGTCCCCGGCTAAAATTTTTATGATTGTTGTAAGAGAGCATACTGCCAGAATTAGCAAACATATATAATAGAAATGAACAGATCGTTCACAACTTAGTAGCTTTCTTGACTCTTATTTTCCGTCTCCCCGCCCCTACTCTTGTCTACATGATACTACCCTAGATTCACAAATAATACTCACTCATGTGAGAAGTGAAAAGCAGGGAGCAGGCTAAAAATGTCTATTGCTCTTGAGGCAATATTGGAATACGTGTGAGTTAAAGCCAATGTGAAGTTTTGCAAGAGCCTCTGGGAATACTCCAGAAAATATCTGTCCTGGGGCTACAAGCAGCTATGAATAGATATAATGGATGCCTGTATGTGCTGCAATGCTTGAGAAAGCTAGTGGGTAACCTGCCAATTATGGAGGCATGTGCTGTTTTGTTTTTAGTGTGTTGTTGTTGTTTCTTGGTGTTGTCTCTTTGTGAGAGTCTTACTCTCTAGCTCGGGCTGGTTTGTAACTCACGGATGCACACACAGTTGCTCCTCTACCTGCCTATCAAATGAGTTTCCAAGTTATTAGGTTCTTGAAATAAATATTTTTGAGACCTTTCCATTGTTTATAACGAGCTCAACTGATACATGTATGTTGGTGCATATGCCACATTTATTTTTAAGTATTAGGGGATTAAAATCTTATGTACACACATGATATTTTTAAATTACCACTATGCATTTTCCTTTCTCATGGTACTGTCTTCCTTGCCTTGATAACTGTTATCATTTTCTGTAACATCTTTAATGTGGGAGAATTGTTCATTTGGGATGTCTAAAGGCTACCATCTTAGTGCCAGTAACGTGCCAGGCTTTGCTCCAAACCCACAGTCCACACAGTTTTCCATTTGCTTTCATCTGATTGCTCCTTCTCCACAATGCATGAGAACGTCTTTGATTTCTTGTGGGAGTGCTGGGGCTTTGTATGGGTGCATGGGGGAGATGGGATCTTACTTTCTGTTTCTTCATGTGTGAAAAACTAATTTGCAAGGGTTATTTAATATCGGTATTTGTTTTTAGCCTGGCGTTTGAATACTTTCTTTACGACGCCCTCTGCCACTATGACTGAGTTAAATAATTAATCAGATTGATGAAGACATCGGTGTCTGCACAAAAAAAGAAGCTACAATTTCCTGAAGGCACACTGTGTGTCTAACACTACCTGAGGCATTTTCGCAGTAATGATAGTTGATGGGTTCCAACAAAGAGCATGTTCAAGGCTCTTGTCTAATGGTTTTAGACCTGGTATCTTTTTAAAATCATCAAATACTTCCATAGGACAAGAACTGCTATCATTGTCATTTTACTCCAGAAAACAGACTTTAAAATGTTACATAATGTTTTCACAGTCACAAGGTTATTAGGCTAAAACTTGCTTCACTCCCAGCATGTGTGGCTTTGAAACCCTGTGCTTTTTCATATTAGTTCATTCTGCAACCTATATTCACTCAGTATGTTGTAGAACTTTACTTTACTTCGGTACAATGACAATCAATCTATTATTGCTGGGGAGTACCCTTCATAAGCAAGTATTAGAAAGCCACATTTTGCTCAGAATTGTCTTATTGTTTCCCAACACCCACTCTGCAAAGATAGACTGGAAAAAATTGTCTGAAATGTGCTTTGTAATTTTATCCTTGGAACCGACTAAGTCAGTGTCCTATGCTCCTCTAATGTTCATTTTTATACATTTTTGTTCTACCTAGAATATATGATTGGAAAAGGCAGAATACCACTGGGTATTCTGACTCAAAGTTTTCATTTCTCTATGAAGATCATAATATGATTTGATTTCTGCAGGAAGAGTTGCGCAGAACTTTACTTCTGTTATAATTGCTTCTTGTGCATTTATAAAAATATGCTCTACTACTAACATCAAAGAGCATGGTGCTGTCACCAGCTCTAACACAAGTTATTGCATATCGTTCCTCTTCACTTGTCATTTTGGGAATGGTAACAGGCTCTCTACATCAAGATTCCTGTGAAGATTAAATAAGACTGTCTGACCAAATACTGTTACACAGGGAATGTTCCTAAAAATGTCAATTACTGTATTTTATTATTAACTCTATTCAAATATATAATTAGTACATTTTAATGTTTTTATTATAGACTTTCATTTTTATGGTTCTGCATTTTATACTTTAAAAGTCTTTAACATGAGATTTATGTTTATGACCACAGAAAACCCTAGAGATATTCCTTTCATGGCTTATTAACTAATATTAACCTTCTGCTGAGATTCTGTTTATGTGGTCACCAAACCAAAGTTGAAAAAACGGTTTATTCCTCAAAATCAAAACAATCTATCACAATGATGAGCATATGTATTTGTACGTCAGTAAGTGTGATTGCTTGGAAAGAAGTGATTATCCAGTCATCTCTCATGATTAGAGAGAAGAACTGTATTTTCAACTGTTTGGTTGCTTAAAACTTAGAAACATTCGACTTCCACTTGGATGTGGTTTGATGCACATACAAGCTCCTTTGCTGCTATTGGCTACCGCAATGTGTTAATGTGTTAATGATGATAATTATGTCTGCACACACACACACACACACACACACACACACACCACACACACACACACACACACTCACACAAAAGGCAATGAAACTGAGACTCACAGGCTATGGATTTTTTGTTTGTTTGTTTTTTGAGACAGGGTTTCTATATGTAGCCCTGGCTGTCCTGAAACTCGCACTATAGAACAGGCTGACCTTGACCTCACAGAGATCTGCCTGCCTCTGCCTCCCAAGTGCTGGGATTAAAGGCGTGAGCCACTACCACTCATCTCCACTTCTGGTTCTTGGTACATCAGTTAGGAGAGTAGATGTTTTGTACACAGTAGAAGTCAATGTTGTGGAATAATATTTTTGTGTACTGTGAAGTTGTGTCACTCAGAATGGTTTAATAAAAAGCTGAACAGCCAATAGCTAGGCAGAATTTTAAGGGCAGAGAGGATGCTGGGAAGAAAAAGGGTGGAGTCATTTAGAGATGTCAGGAGATTCAGAGCAAGCAGGATGGGCTGTACAGAGATGAGGTAATAAAGCCACGGGCAAAACATAAATTAATAAAAATGGGTTAAATTAAGTTATAAGATCTAGTTAGAAACAAGCTTAAGCTATCAGGCAGACCTTCATAATTATAATAAGTCTATGTGTTATTATTGGGGACCTGACGGTCCTGACAAAAAACAGGAACTACAAGCCAACAATTAAGCAGCCACATATTTTTTTAACCTCAAGTGAAATGTGAACGTGAACAAGAAGAAAAATGCATCCCTTTTAAAGCTGCAATGTCAGGTCGACTTACTCGGTTTCATTAAATGTGAGGAGCTGTTGAATGTGTCATTGCCTGATTTTGATAGAATTTCAGGATGGACAGCCAACATCTGTGTTCTCCTTTTTTACCAGGGCACATACAGAAGCTCCAACTTGCTATTGCCTTTACCAGAAAAATTACACAAACTTTCCATTTAGATCTTTGCACCGTCATCGTATTCAGAGTTCCAAGGCTAACATAAGGGTGGAGTAAACACTGATTTCTACAATTAGGACTTTGGTGTTTTCCACTGTAGCACATCTTTTTGAATAATATTGAATACCAATTATCTAAATTATATACATTTTTGTAAGCCCAAGACATAAAACAAATATTAGGTCTCTCATTACCATAAAAAGATCCTGCTATATCAACTTGTTTACAGAAAAGAGCAACTTCTTAGACATGTATTTCTCACTGGGTTGATTGCTCTGGCTGTTATAGGTCATTGGCTACAGTGAGTTTCAGTTTGACCTCGTAGCATCATTGTTCAAACAATATCTTAGCATTTTGGCAGATATCATTATTTGTTGTTTATATTTTTTAAATCAAATGCAAGAACTTCTGGGATATATACCCCACAAGAAGTAAGAATCCAGAAAAGTTTCTGTCATGATAGTGGATCACTACTAACACATCCAGAATGATCTCTGTTTCTATTTTAACTTTCCTCCTGATAAATAATGGATCAGAATGAGTCAGAACCAACCTTCTTTTCTAGTTCAGCACCCTTCTAAAAATATTTCTTCCTTCTTATAACAAGTTAAATTTTGCTTGATTTGTGTTATTTCTTATTTGACTGAGTATCAGCTAAACACCTATAATCCGATTCACTGCAGGTTTTCTTTGGCTTCTTTTTCATAGAACTAAAGATTCACTGGGTCTCCTCATAGGTCTTAAGAAACATGTTCTTAAGGAACATGAGTCTTTTTCTATTTGTTCTTTTTAGGAAAATCAATGGTGCTAAAGAATAGGCTTATTTTTATTTTTATACTTGTGATGTATCTATAATTCAAAATCAAGTTAAAGGCATTACCCTGAGAATAATCATTTCTTCAAGAAGAAATTCTTTAAAACATTAGCATTCCTCATTCATTCACTCATACAACAATTTACTTTATAGCCACAAGAATTTAGACAGTTTTATCATTAACAGTATGGCTCAGCAGATAAAGGCACTTGCCGCCAAGGCCTGGTGGTATGGTTTTGATCAATAGAACTCGTGTAACAATGAAAGGAGCTGTTACTCCCTTCTCTCAGCTCAGGGATCATCATAAACGAAGAAGTAGAAATCCAGAGGTAGTGGAAGATTGCCTTGAACCAGTGTTTTCCAGTCATGACAGGACCATTACACACACAGTTCATAATGGCTGTGACTGTATATGCACAAGAACTATATAAGGTCAAACCAGCCAAAATTCCAGCATGCATAAGCAGGGGATTTACAGCTGAAGAGATTTTGGCAACTAATCTCTGGTTAGCGAAGGAGAATCAGTTTTCTTCAGGGATGTAGCCCCTGGTAGGTTACTTATACTTTGGTGGATAGGTCTAAACTCATGTAGACACTAGTAACACTAAGTGATCTCATTGTTTTGTTTTTAAAAAGTTGAGAGGAAAAGATGATGGTTAGAGTGTGTGAGGAGTTCAAGGGGAAGGGGTAGGGAGTTGGATTTGCACAAAATACATTGTATACATGTATGAAATTCTCAAAAATACATATTAAAAGATGGAAAGGGAAAATGACTACATCAATCTTTTATCTGACCCTCACATGCACACCTTGGCACATGTGCCAAAACACACAGGCACACACACACACACACACACACACACACACACACACTTACTTGTGTGTGAAGGTGGGGGCAGTTTTCTACTTATTGAGGGATCTGAACTCATAGGAACACAAGATACAAAGTAGATAATCAAAGAAAAACCAAATGAACTTGAAAATGTCAAAAATTGACAAGATGAAATGATGCAATGTGCAGGGCTTGGGAGAAGGAGTCCATGTTAGATTATGAGTTCAGAGAATAACTCTTATATCATTAGCATGATATAGATATACCTATTACAATATAACCTCACCTGAAGCATACGTTGTAATATGTAGTACACAGAAAAAGTAAATAACAGCAGCAAAAGAGGGAAAACTGTTTAAAAAGATTGTAGCCGTGTTGGGGAAAAAAATTAAACAAATAGTAAGCCGATTTGACTCCAGAGAGAGGACCTGGTTGGCTCCTTTAATTGTTCCACCCACCGCCAACTTGCACCTCCTCCAGTATTCCAGTATTCGGCCTGCTTCAAATCCAATTAGGATAATTTCCATCAGAACAACAGGGTTTTAGGGATGTGGTGAATCACATTACCATCTGATTCTCTGCTTTTGGCTCTGAGCAGCGTTCCAGTCACAGAGATGTGTAAAGCCAATTCACTTCAGATCTGAAAATGTCATCAGTCTGACATTCACCGAACACTCTCGTTCTTTGCCACAGTGTTTTTTTACTAACGGACGGCAGGGGAAGAATTATTCTCATCAAAACCAAATTTAAAAAGGGTCAACCAGATGAAGCTCAAGTGCCTTGTAGCATCAAAGGTATACTGTTCCATGCTAATGATAAATGGAACAGCTATTCGGAGGAGCTAAGTGTAATGCAGCCAACCACCGACAAAGAGTTTGAGCCTCTTGTCTGTGCAAGGGAGGGGAAGCTCTTGAGCCTCCCTGCAAAGGAAACTAAACGTGTTCCCTCTTCACCTCTCACAGTTAAGGCAAACCAGGCCTCCCAAACTGACACATGCAGTCCAAAGGACAAAAGGGAAGGTAACCAGGTTTCTTTTGAACCTTCAATAAGCTCCTCAGAGAAGATGTTGGAAACTTCCAATTCTTGTGCCTTTGCACGTCCGAATGACATATGTCTCCAGGCATTGGTCTCTGTCCTTGTACACAGCCTCAACGTCACGCTCTTCATCGGTCTGCTGTGTTTGCTAGGAACACAGACTTGGAGGCTCCACAGCTGTGGTCTGTGCAGTTAATCAGTACAGGAGGGCAGTCTGCAGACCCGACAAGAGAGTCTGTACCTCTTGGGGCGCATATTTAACTAGGCACAATCCAAGCACTGTATTGAGAGAGACAGTCCTTGTTTTAACTGTATGTGAATTATACAAAGATGTGCTCTCCTTTAAAAGAGTAGAGGGAGTAGATAAACAAAGGATTTTGCCACCTTCAGTCAGATTCTTTAAAAAGAAAATCTTATATTTACATGTCAGTAAAGAGAATAGTGTCAGTGCTGGGAAGGGAAGGGAGAGAAGGCAAATGCTGGGGCATGGGTTGAAAGCCTCCTAGGGAATCCCTTAGGCCAGTACATAAATTAAACTGTTCCCCAAGGCCAGCCTTCCAAGATCAGTCAGTTTATTAATACAAGGCTTCTGAGGTTCTTTATTTATTGTCTAGGCTTTTGTTGTGTTTTATCTGTAACTAAAATATAGTGGACTCTCCCCTCTCACACTTTTTGATTTGAACCAAGGTTATAAAAGTAATTTGAATTGTATATGAGCCGTTTTACATCCTCATGAAATCTTTCAATATGACACATTTGAAAGTGAATGATTATGTGAGGTATGTTCAGAATAGTAAAGCCTTACCAGAAAATGTGAATTGCGTTGCTGACATTTATCCATAAATTAATTACTCAGATGCTCATGCATATGCAGAAATGATTGAAATTTCTCCATTAGTTAATTATTGATCAAAATTCTATTAGAATTTAGGTACACATCATTCAGGCATTATTTTCTTAGGTGGATTGTATCTTGTATAATAAAATGAGTCTCTCGAGTAACTGGAAAAAAAAAGACCCACTACAATTTACAATTATCAGATGAGATCTAAGGTGATAAATATTACCTTTACAACATCTGGGAAGCCATATTTCTAAAAGATAAACTGTAAACTAAGCATGATTTCATTTTGCAGGGCTTTAAAGCTATGAATCAATGTATGGTTGCCTCTGTTCCCATAAGCTATTGTGCTTTCATATCCCCTGTTTCTAAGGAGGTGATGCACACAACTCCACTGTGCCTGCTAGGGCAATTGTGAAGCCGGTATGATAACACATGTGAACACACATCCTTTGAAGTACTTGGATGAATGTGTGTGTGTGTGTGTGTGTGTGTGTGTGTGTGTGTGTGTATTTATACATTCATGTGAGTTTGACTGACATTATTGTTTTGAAGAACTGTAAAATGAATATTTAATGAGATGTTTGCCTCTTATTCAAATAGAATGTCATAAATGTTTTCAATAAAGAAATCAGTAAATTATTGTACCTTATGATTAAGGTTATTCAGAAAACACTACTGATCTTTTTTCCTCCCAGCCTCATTGCTTTTTATTACTATATTAAGTCATCAAGAGCCATGATTCCCTGGCATGTGTTTGAAAGTCTTGAGTCTAAGCTCCGAAACACAATGTCTTACTCTACTTAAGCCAGTGGCTGTCTAGAGCTAATAAACTGCATGCTTGGCATTCATTTCTAAAAGCCATTGTGTTTTTGCAATCTTAGTGGTGCTGTTCAGTACCCCATTTCACCCCTAAATAAAGAGGAGCAATGATGCAAGTTATCAGAAGCTACAGACAATCCATTGATCCAGCCATCAGAACAAGCATTTGTGTGCTGTAGGGACAGTTGTGAGGATTACAGTCATGTGGCTGTAACTGAGTTTTTTTTTTTTTTTTTGGCCCCTGTGGCTTCAGCACATTATTGAAGGGGAGTTCTAGCTGAGATCAACCCCCAAGTTGAACTGTGTCTATTCACGGTTTCAAGGTCACCAGTAGTCAGAAAAAGGAGGCAGATTAATGTGGGGAATTGAATTTAATTCTCATTACCCTGGAGAAATGCCTCTGGGAGTGGATGCTATGCCCATTTTTCTAATAGTTCCTTCTGTGCTCCCGAAGCACCTTATCTACAGTAATATTTTCACCAAGACAGATAAATAATCCAGAAAACGACGTATCATTTTAAAAGCCCAAACTTTTACCGCCAGCAACTAGAATAATAGCTGGAATGGAGCAGATGTGGTTTACAGTTTGCTTCTACAAACGAATCACTTAGAAAAATCTCACATTAACCGTTTCAGATTATCGGCTTTGAAAAATGTCGTCGTTGTCGTCGTCTGATGTCAGATAAAGTTAAGAGAGTGGAGCTTGGAGAGGAACTGAGGCAAAGTGGTGTAATGCAGTTCACGCTTTGGAGCACAGCTTATAGGGCTGGAGAAGATTTTATAGGTATCTAGTAATACACAAATAGAGCAAGTGTGCTGCCTCCTCTTGGCTCATTCGAGTCTTTTAAATAAGAACTTTAGTTCTGCCTGCTTTCTTTTGTTCGGAATCAATCTCCCCCATCCCACCTTTCTCTTCAGCAGGATATCCAGTACTAGCTGTCTTCACTAAGGTTAAGTGAGTATTCTTGTTTAATCAGCTGTTCATGAAATAAAGTATTAGGTTTCAAACCTAGAAGAAATGGCTGAGGTGTCTACTTCATATATCCAAGTGAACCTGGCTGCCAGGTCCTCCCTACATTGCTCAGTCTCTACCTGTTACAGGGTCCTTCTGGCTGACATACCCACCCTCAGTCTTAAACTCTCAAGCCCAAAGGGCTAGGCTACTCTCTCCTATATAATCCAACCATTTTGGTTACCTGCTCTTTTTGTTCCTTTGTGCCTCCTGCGTGCTGCACCTCTCTCTTCCCCTTCCCCTCTCCCCACATGGCATAACTCACTGGCCATGTCCACTCTAGACTCTCCCAGACGTCCCTGCCTCTGACTATGCCTCCCTTTTATTCCCAATAAACCTTCTCCTCCACCATACCTAGGAGCAGTCATGTTTCTTTTCCCTTTTTTCTTTTACTCATAAAGGATCTGAGTTCCAGACACTTGAAGGCACAGTCACCTGAGCTCTCCTTGGGAATCCACTTCTGGGCCCTCCACATTTCATAAACACTGATCAGAGCCCAAGAAGAGCTCCTCTCAGCCTTGTCCTTCATTCAAAAGAAAATTGTCACTAAGCTTCCAAGGAAGGTGGAATCGCACCCTCCTTTAAAAAGTAGAGACTGTGTGGTAAAAGGTGAGCGGTACGGTCAATGAACATGCCAGATCCATTCTCAGGTGCAATAAAGTTTTGATGATACCACTTTGCTAATACCAAGAGCACTGAGTATTGTCCTGCTTTTTTATTATTTCAACTTGCAATTTCAAAGACACCTTCAAAATTTGAGTCACTTGTACAAGTCACTGATGGAAGCTGAAAACATTATGAAACATAAATTTGCTCCAGAATATATATTAGTATAGATCAGATACTATCCAACATGATACTCATTAGCCAAAGCACAAGAAATTCCATACACTTCATTTGAAAATGTAGCATATATCAATAATGCTTTATCTTGATTACATGTTCATATATTATCTTAGATATCTTGGATAAAAAATACATTCAAATTAACTTCACCCTTTATTTTTGTTGCTTTGAATTGTGAAAAAAAGTTCCAAATGCTGTATGTGTCATATATTTCTACCAGATGTTGCTTTCTATCTTTAATGTGGATATGATACCAAATGTTCACAGAGGCACCTTGCTGGACAGCAACTAGCAGATGTGTGATTTAATCCAAACACTTAAAAAAATTAGTTTAAAGACTGTCAAGGGCAAGCTTATAAAATAACGCTCAGTGTCTGGCTAATATATATATATGTTCCAGAACTATTACCAAAAAATAGGATTTGTCATGCTATATTTAGGTTCTCTTTGAACTGCCACAAAGAAACATGCCTTCACTATGCCAACAGTGAAGAGTTTTCATGTGTGTGTGTGTGTGTGTGTGTGTGTGTGTGTGTGTGCATGTGCATGAACGCGAGCATGTGCATGCTTGTGTATATGTGTATGATAGTGTACATCCTGAACTGTGGAGTCCAGAAGTTAATGATCTGTATCATCCTCTAGAGTTCTGCACTTTATTATTTTTTGAGACAGGATATCTCACTGAACTGCAAGCTTAGCTATTCAGTTACACTAGTTGGCCAATAGGCTGCAGAAATCTGACTGCCAATCCCCACCTAGCACTGGAGAAACACATGCATGCTGCTGGAGACGAGATTTTATAAGAGGGCCAGGGATCCAAACTCAAACCTGTGTAACAAGGACTTTATCCATGGAGACAGATGTCCTGAAAGCAGTTTACCAAATATCAAAATAAATACTAAATGACACCTTCTAGTCATTCTCAGACAAATTATAGAAGTGCTCTATTGGTTGTAGTATTAAGGCAACTCCACATAGTTAAAAAGGAGGTTTATATTGTGGGGTAACTCACAAGTAAAGGGATAGGTTACAGGGTCCAGGAAAGGTATAGCACAGTCCAGCAGTGTTCTCTGGAAAACTCTGCTCGGTCTACCTCCAGCGTTCAGGATCCAGGAACCAAGAGAGCCGGCACATCCGGATCTTGGGTCTTAAGGGCTCCTGTCTTGGCCCGCCTTGTAGGCATGACAGTTACCAAAGCCTCAATGGGGGTAGTTCTTCCAGGTCAAAGCTGGAACAGCTACCCACTACAGTGCTCTGCTTCTATAATGTCAATCTCATGCTACAGAAATTAAATATACAAAAGGAATTAAGGAAAATAACAGAAATTTCTCAAGGATGAATGTTGAAGCCAATATCTGACCTCAAAAGATGCTGAAGAAGGTGATCCTTGGATAGTTGGCTCTATCTTATTAGGGATTTGTGGAATCTCTGAATTCTGTGATTTAAAAAAAATGCAAAACATTGTCCATATTTTCCCTGAGAAATTCTAAATTGTTGAGATTTTGCCATAAGCATACAATTCTCCTTTGACCAGTTCTGTGATAGATAAGATTTGTGGTGTGATAAGATCTGAGAATCTTATATGATATGTTTAGGTATAGAATTGTACCTTTATAATAAAATAAAGATTTTTTATTGTTGTATAAGGAATTTGAAGTTTCAATATTTATCAACCTTGAGTATGTTGTGAGTCTGTAGTCAGTAAACATATAGTGCTTAAAACATTTTTTTTCAAGGTAATTATTCTAACAGTCAAAGGAGAGGTGTGCAATGAATTTCACTTAATATCTTGTAATCTCAGTTTATAACATGTATTGAGAGGTCTACACTTCCTCCATTTTACAATCGGATCTAAGTTTCAGTTTCTTAAGAGCAAACTAGGTTTATTTCAAACAAAGGGCCGTTAGTCAACAACACCCCTGACAGCAAGGACCAGAGGGAAAGCAGGTAAAAAGTCTGAATCATCCCCCACAGTATCTCAAGATGATGGCCAAAAAAGGACAGTACCTGTAATCTCCCTGAAACATGCCCAGACTTGCCCAGGCATGTCCAAAGATGGGAAAACTAAAATCTTGGCCAAACAAAAAATGTACTAATGTAACTGCTGCTTGTTTAACCAATTGTATTTAAGATGCCCCTAGCTATGCTTAAAAGGAGCCTGCGTGCTTCTCTCGAGGTCTTCATTTCATACAAATGGTTGACTCCGTATGCTGGTTGATTCTGCAGAATAAACGCTCTTTGTTTTTGCATACTATTTGAGTCTGGGGTCTTCATCAGCAATATTTGGACCCTTACAGTATGAAGTCATGTAGTATGTAGACCTACAGCAATATTCAGACCCTTACAGTGTGAAGTCATACAGTATGTAAACCTACAGCAATATTCAGACCCTTATAGTATGAAATCATACAATATGAAGACCTACAAATGTAGGTCTCCAGGCCACACAGATAGCAGCTGTACACTTGATATTGAGATATGCTTAGAAGGGGAAATTTGTTTTTCACCAAGTCAATTGGGGTGGCAAAGCACACTTTCCTAAAAGTAAGGACTATAAGTCATCTAAATATAAAAACGTGCCATGTGCATGTTAAAACCTTAATAAGGATTATGCCAAAGGTCAAACTGGTTCAGCATGTTAGAAGGAGTACAAAAGTATGTATACTCACAGAAAGATGAAAGTGCTGAGAGCACCACTAAATTAAATACCCGTTGATGTCCTTTAGTACCAAGACCATAAAGAGTGACCTTTGGTGTTATTTTTTTTTTCTATCAGGCAGAATCATTTGCATCTCAACTGGACAAAAGTCATTTGCAGTTGAACAGTTTTCTAAAGGTTAAACCTAATTGCACAGTCTGGAATTTTATCAGTAGTAAATAGAAATCAAACCAATATGAATTCTTAAAGGATTCTTAAAGGAGAAGGATAGGTATATGGTCATCATCTTGCACCCCAAAGTTTGGAGACCATTTCCCTGTAAGAGAAATAAGACCTGCAAATCTCATCTCAAATTCAAATGCAAGAAAGAATATTCTTACTGACAAAAGCATGTGTCACCAGCAAGGACTGTAATAAATACAGACTTATAGTCATCCCATGTAGGTAGCCATCACCTGACCCCAGCTATACAGAAGAAGGCCAGAAACTAAGTCAGGAGGTGTGTGTGACTGAGACACTCAAGAACAGACTTTTGTTTTCTCCGGGCCTGATTAAATTATGGCCAGGTATTTATAACCTTTTCTTTACTGGCATGAAATTAAAGCAAGGGTATGTTCCATTTGGGGATGGGGTGTTTGTGTTAGTCATGAACATAAAAAGAACAGAAGAGTGTTTAGTATCTTAGATCCTTATACTGTTAACAGCAAATATCTCAAGGGAAGGTGACTAGGAAAATGAAACAAATGTGGAATTATTTATTTTCATTGTTGATTACCCAAAGTGGAAACACAATGCAGGTCCAGCTTAGCCTGGAACAAGCGCATGAGGGTCATCAATTCTGTGAGATAGCCAAGCAGATGCATATCAAAAAATATTTGGAGAAGACTCTGAAAAGGGTTGGATTTTTTTTTCTTCAGTCAAGCAACTGAGAGCACAGAGTATCAGTGATTGTTGAATTGTAGCATTGTATTGAAAGATGTCCTGGGTTTAAATTTTAATTCCACCTCCTAATTGCTATGGGAATTTAGTCAAATAACACAACTATTTATGCTTCAGTTTCCCAATAATTAAAATATGGATTAAAGCATGTATGCCATGAAGTTTGTTGTGCAAATTGAATGAATATCATCTATCTGTCTTCCTGGCTGGCTCTCTGTCTGTTTATATCTGCGTGTGTCTTCATACACTTAAAGACAAATACTTCAAATACCTGAACACATTTTATCAGTTTTTCTCTAATTATACATTCCATGTCTTCCTTTCTATGCTCACCTTTAAATTATAGGCATGACGGCTTGCAGACTACATGTCATTTATGATTTTCTCTGAGATTAGAAAGAAGGAAAAATCATAACATTGTGCCCTTTTCTTGGCAAGCCTTTTGGCAGATGTAGTATTGGCATAGAACTATTGGTTCCCACATGCTCCTGCAACACTACAGTCTCCAGCCGCATAATGGTAAAACAAGACTAACCCTGGGATAATACCAGCTCTGGACCAATAGTTGTATCCTATTCTCTTTTGTAACTAATTCCTTGCAGTAAATCAGCCTACAGTTGAAATACCTAGTTTCCATCCTTCAGACTGCACAGCAGCTGTAGCTGTTGCCAATATTCATTGCAACAGTATTATGCCTCTCAGAAACACTTTCCAGAAACTGAAACCTCTCTCAGCATAGCCTTCTTACCCTGCTTTTGCAATCTACTTCTCCCAGCCTGTTCCAGAGAGACTTCTCCTTAGCCTAGATGTACATATAGTGGGTGATTAATAGTTACATGAGCTGGTTTCATTTAACTCCCCTATAGGTTTATCTTCATCTCTGATCAATGGCCTAATAGGGGGAGAGATTTAGTTCATTTAAAATAAGTCTATGATCACTGGCATTTTGGAATACAGATTTTTGGACAATTAGAAAGATGTATAATCAATAATAGAAGAGTCCTTCCATGCTATGAAGCAAACTTGTCTAGAAATATCGTGTGATTTACCTTTAACACACTATCTTTTCAGCTCTTTATTGATTAGCCATGACTAGTAACTGCTTGAGGGAGAAAATATATACTCCACAGATAATGTTGTCTCACAGCGAAGCAAAGGTAGTTTGTTTCGAACAGCTAATCTGGGTGCAGGCACATTGTTCAATGCCTTGAATATCCAAAAAGGTACATTTGTATGAGAATTTGTGATTGTGCAGACTTAGGACTGAAGAACAGTTCGGAGAATGTTCCAGAAAAATCAGTATTGAGCAGAGGGAGTGTATTTGTCATAGCAACGAATTTAACTAGCATGATCGTGGTGATCAGTCTACTTGTTAAATTTGCTTTGATTCTCATTCTCCTCATTCTTTAAGGGTTTAATTGTGTCTTTGAATTGTCGTGTCCATTATTCCTCACTGTCTTCCCAAGTTGGGCTCTGGAGAGCACATTTGCTGAACTTGTCACCTTCTGTGCTGGCTTTGGCTTCCAGATAACAGGCTTCTTTTTATGCAGTTAGAACTATAAATAGCTGGGCATTGAACCTGTTAGCTAGAAGATGTTGTACTTTGAACAACTCCTTTTCAGCAACGTTTCTAGGAAATATGCTTTTTGGGTAGGTTTATCTTTGCATTAATAAACTAGAGTATATAACGGCATAGTACATGAATACAAACAAAGAGGATTTGATATTCAAGCACAGCATGTTCAATCACTGTCGTTGCCACAGTTTCACCTCTTGGGATATCAGATTAGTGTATACTTGAGACAGTCTATTACGTTCTGAAAGCTGGACAAAGAAAAATACAGGTAGCTCCTGGAATGTAATTTGAAGAGTCATTGACAGGGAGAGAGAGAGAGCAAAACAACAGCACCAGTTCTGAAATCAGAGCATTTAAATTCAGCCTATAACTCTTGATCCCCCCATCTCTTCTTTCCCTCCCTCACTGTCCTCTTCTTCCCCCTCATTTTCCCTCCTCTCACATTCTTTCATCTTCTTTCTTCTTATAGAGCCCCTCACGTACATACAAAGAAGCTATAGAAAAGTACCAGGGGAAGCAAATTGTGGGATTTGGGTCAAATGTACCACATTATTGATTTCATATGGAAAGTATTATTGGAACGTAGTCAAGTCCATTTGATTACATACTAACTGTGGTGGCTTCTGCTGCTTCTAAAGTTGTTTAATCATAGAGACTGACACCTAAGGCTGCATAATCTATGCTAATTAGCATTTAGCACTTTACAGGAAACATTTGCTGGCCTCCATTTTAGACTATGCTAGAAACTATAGGTGTATCTCTTCTTTTTTTCTTTAGCTTGAAATACATAACAGAGTACCTAATACCCAGATCTTGGCTAGCAGCTCAAACAAGAAAGGGACTAGAGCATTCTGGGGGAAAAAATGCCTTATCTCAGGACTAGGATGTAGTAGGTAGCCATTCCAGCTTTGGTCTGGAAGTTCCAACCCCCATTGAGGCTTCGGTAATTATCACACCTACAAGGCGGGGCCAAGGGAAGGCCCTGAAGACCTGAGATCGGGACCCCGCCGTGCTCTTTTGCAGCTGGGAGCCTGGACGCTAGAGGTCGACCTAGGAGAGTTCTCCAGAGAACACCACTGAACTGCTCTGCGTCTTTTCCAGAACCTGCCACCTACCTATCCCTTTATTTGTAAGTTACCCACTAAATAAATCTCCCTTTTAACTACGTGGAGTGGCCTTAATAATTTCACCAACACTAGGATAAAAAAA
>CABHPR010142052.1:0-15977 GCA_902168415.1 Peromyscus melanophrys
TACAAGATGTTAGGGCACAGATGAGGGTGTTACTTGTCCAACAACAGAAGCAGGCGTTTGAAATGGCCTGGATAGGCAGGCCTTGGAAAGAAGAGAAAGAGCAGCATGGTGGAATGGCTCCCAGCCAATGGGAGAGAGGCCCGGCTCTTCACAGACACATGTAATCTCAGGGTAAGGGGGAGGGGCGATACCTGAGGTGAGGCTTTCCTAACTGGTCACAAATACCAGCTGCATTCCGGGAAGGTAAGGAGCCAGCACAGGGCTCGGGCACAGACGTGAAGAGATCAAGTCAAGGTTGGAGAGCGAGACAGACTGGGAGGGAGGCTGAAGAGGATGTGGAAAGGACCTCCCCTCTGAAGACAGGGAGAGCAGCTCCCACGGGACTGTGAAGTGAGGTGAGGCGGAAAGAGAGCAGGGCAGTGGCTGGAACAGCAGGGAAAACCAGTAGGGCATGGTGACCCATGAGCAGAAGGAGCCGGGCCAGAGACTCACAATTTTGTTAAAGAAAAGGAGCACCTTCAGGTGGGGACAGGGTTATCATTTACATGTCACATCACAGACAGACCTACAGAGAAGTAGTCAAAAGAGCATTCAGTATTTCATCCTTTTACTAATTAAACACTAGAGACACTCACACAAAGTTTTCTTAATGACTAAAACAAAGCAAATTTGGTTGAGGAACAATAATGGTTTTTAGAAGATCTCATTTAAAGATAAGAATTCAATACCTAGTCCAGGCTGTGTTTTCCTCCTGGAACTAGTAGGCTATGCTTTTACCCCAGGGCTGGAGTCTGCTATTAATGATATGAAACCCAAACTCCAGCTGTGCCCATGGGTGCCTGCTGAACTTCTCTGGAACACGGTGTTTTTAATTTTCCCACAGTCTACTAGAAAGGGACAGAAGTGTCCCCACAGTCGAAGAGAGGACGAACCAGCCCACAAGGTCAGGAAGAGAAGACCTACACAAGCCAACAAGGGCCTCAGAGACAGACAGCTAGCTCCCACCACACCCTTTACCCAACACAACATAGAGATGGAAAATTTAATAAAACTTCATGAATTAAGTAACTGGTGAATCAATGGCTTCTTCATTTACCTACACACATCTAATCACTTATCTTTCAAAACCAACGCTGAATCTATCATCAAAAATGAACTGAATTTGACACCAAAAAACCTGCACCAGACCTAGGCTACCCAGAATTCCTGACAGGCCATGTCTTGAGGAGGACCTGACTTCCTGTCCCCACTGCTCCCAGCATCAAGCACAGTGGCTGTACATACCATACATGCTCTTCAGGTACATCAGGAGGCACTCCTAACTTAATGAGGTTAAACACAGACACTTAGGGCCAGTGCTTACTTAACTCTGAAACAGTTCAGTCTCCCCGTCCCCACTGTGAGAATGCTGACTTTTGTCACATGACCACTGGGCAGGTTTCCATGCCAGGCTTGGCTCAGGAGAGCAGGCTGCCATGTTCAGCAGTCCTCCACTGTGTGGTCATTCTGGGAATCAGATCCTTAGAAACGTATTTTCCTCTTGCTAGCATCTTCTCTTCCATCACAATCCCCTCCTCACTTTCAGTCACCTCAGCTGTGGCACAGTGAAATGTGTGCTTTTTATGTGTCTACTGCACCTGTGAGCAACAGTTTGTGGCCATGAAGAATGCAGTCAACCTGAGCTGAATCCTACCCATTGAACTGCAGAAGCAAAATGGTGAAGTCTCTCTTTACCACTGCCCAGTTCTCACACTTTCCAGAGCCTCCACCATGCTGTGACAGCCTGGCCTTCCCTAGGCAGTCTTCAACACTCTAGAATATACTGCAAAATCTATCCACATACAAACCCAGATTTCTACCTTGACAAATCTGAAGGTGAGTCCCTATCTCCACATAAGAACAACTAGGGGTTGGGGGGAATAAGAGAGAGTAGTCCCAGAGCGAGAGAGATGGCTTGGTGGTTAAGAACACTGGCTACTCTTGCAGAGAACCCAGATTCACTGTAGCACCCAAACAGTGGCTCACAGCCACGTGATCCAGGGGATCTGACAATCTCTTTTGGCCTCTGCAGGCACCAGGTATGCATGTGGTGCACAAATATACAAGCATGCACATAAAATAAAAACAGATGGGGAAAGAGCGAGAGACAAGAATAAGAACACTTGTTCTTTTTGGTCAGGTCCATGTGTCAGCCTCCACGTTACTTTCCCTGCTTCTGTGTTTCGTTCTGAAGCTCACTCCCTTTTCTGACTGCTCCATTTCTCTCCTCTGTCTCCATTAAAACTTATCTGTTCTATGTCCCAATAGAGCTAGCTCTCTGCTCATGAACTAATTCAATGAACCCATTAAACTAGTTCATTCTAAACGCTTGGTGCACAAGCGGAGGTTAGCGCTCTAGCTTAAGTGCTTAGAAAGGAATAAAGACAAGACAACAATTGTCTTCTTCAGATTGTTTCCCTTTCCCTGCGTCTGCAGAGGAGGGGACATACCCTGTAGATTTCTTCAAGCAGCAGCTTTGCACAGTTCCTGCCAAGGTCCTCAGGAAGCACTGCTGCTCCCTGGCCCTGGGGATTAGAGGCCAGTTCAGCACTCAGGAAGGTACCATTGGTAGTCTCTGCCACCAGCGACAGTCCAAAGCCTGGAGACCTAGTAATTCAAAGGCAGACAATGAGTAAGTAAAGGCATACACAGTAGCATACAAAGACAGGTATGTGTTCTTCATTAAAGAAATACAGAACACTGAGGCATGCAACACAAATCTTAAAATGTCTTATAATAAAAAACCCAGAGCCAGATATTGGGGTGAAAGCTGAAAGATCAGAGAAGCAGAACAGCCAGCCACTAGCTTACCTCTACGAAATCCTCAGCCTCAAGAGAGTGAGTTCCTGTTTCCTCATGCCTTATATACCAGTGTCCTGCCATATTACTTCCTGGGATTAAAGGCATGTGTCACACCAGTGCCTAGCTCTGTTTCTCTCATGTAGCCCAGTGTGGCCTTGAACTCAAAGAGGTTCAGACGGATCTCTGTCTTCCGAGTGACAGGATTAAGGGTGTGTGCCACCACTGTCTGACCTCTATGTCTAATTTAGTGGCTGGCTCTGTCCTCTGATTCCCAGGTAAGCTTTATTGGGGTACACAATATATCACCACAGAGGCACACAAAGCAGAACCAAAGCAAGAGGCAAGTTTGCATTTCCAATCCCCTACTTCCTCCCTCCCTGCTCTTTACAAAGACTCACAGAATATGGTGTCAACAGGCTTCCAGGTACCGAGCATGCAAATAACTGGGTACTTCAGTCTTGTTAGAAGTTACCACTGCCTTCATTTTACAAGTGAGAATATGCAGAGAATACGCAGCCTGGACCATGTCCACTCAGTTGAAAAGTGACAAAGGTAAGTCTCAAATGCAGGCCTTATAGATTCCAGAGACTAGCAAGTTCTCCAGTTCCCATTCGACCCTGAACTGCTGCCAATTCAGAACGTAATACAGTCCTGGACACCATCTGACTTCAAGTCTGAGAAAGACCAGATGTTTCCCATAATAGGAAGTATGAAACCAGAAAGGGCAAAAGGAGTTACATCTTTGCACTTTCGTCTGGAGACAGCACTAACCTGAGAACTCACTGAACTATAGTCAATGAGCTGGCACTGTGGTCTCTGCCATGTTTCTACCACCCAACAGCTAGAACCTAACTGTCCAGGACCACAACTGACTTACTCATGCATCCAACAAGCAAGCACCTGGGGGAAGCTTCCACAGCCAGGAACTGGAGCATGCTGGGTAAACACCTGAGATTCTATCCTCACAAAACACAGTGACAACCAATTTAGCCAGAAGGAAAATAAATAAATTACCAGTCCGTAAACAAGAAAACGAAGCACCTCTCCACAAATTTGCCAGATTTGATGCCTCAAATGTACTTTGTCCAATGCAAAGTAAATACATCCACCATCAGAAAGCTTTACCAATGGCACACTCCATACACAACTGCAACACCGTGCTGTCTCCTTTAATACCACTCAATGCTGTTCTCAAAATGTCTTCTATATCCAGAACACTGGCCAAAAGAGTTCCAGAAAAACTAGAGGTATAATTAGGATGTTTATTTCATTTTCATTTTTAGAGACAGTGTTTCACTATGTAGCACCCAGCTGGCCTCAAACTGGCAATCCTGTTGTCTTAGCCTGCAAGTAGGACTGGCATTATAGACACGCACCACCAACGCTGGCTAATGATGTTTTGTATGCACTATATTGACTCCCTACGTGGAAGAATTCTATTGCCCAGTTTTTAACTTCTTTAAAACTATTATCTGTTTAGTCAAAGGTTAATAACACCTGCCAAAGCAAAGGTTCCAGAGAATCTGACCCATGTTTAACAAATATCACTCATCATTAGAGAGACATAGAAAATTCTAGTGCAACATACAAGATGCCTTTGAGTCACACACACACACACACACACACACACACAAACATGCATCTAGCATGGTAGCAGCATGCACAAGACATCACTGAGGATCTGCACTGGGAGTCTGCAAAGCACAGTCTCCACAGCTTTCCAACACATAAAGAACTACCTTATTCCTTGTTTAAAGTAATGACTGTGTAAGTCAAAATGCACCACACTGGACCAATGTGCATGCTGGTCTAAGTGCTAACACAGGCCACCAAGAAATGCTAGCTCCCAGGGTTTCAGGCCATGAACACTACATCGCAACAACCCTTACTCATGTGTATTCATCACTGGATCAGATTGGAGAATAATCCAGACGTGACTTCACAATGATTTATTACCCATAACTTGGGACTTAAAAACTAAACACAAGTGTAAATCACATACTGGTTTTATATGTTAATTTTTAAAATCGAGTTTGAAGCTAATGGACATCATGTCTGTATCTTGATCTATATGTACGGCTGCTCCTCACAGAATCTGACCATATACCAGGTCGGCTGGGTCAATGTCACTATAAAAAGCTATACTGTAGCTGGTGGCAGGCAGCATGGCCTCCAGGCCTGCACTGTTTCTTTCCTGCACATTCTGGTGAAGCAAGAGACCAGAGAACAGACTATCCTGGAACATTCAGACAGCTTGTGCTCCTACATGCCCTCCCTAGCCCTCAGCAATCCCCGTCAGAAAAGAACTGACCCATGAATTCCAGACCTACAGCTAAGGTAGAAGGCAGAAAGAAAAGGCCAACATTAGGGGTTGCCATTTCCATACTATGTACTGAGTGCTAGATACACTTATAGTATACACATATGCTTTTTAAATTTAATGTTTACAATTATCCTGGGATACTTCGTTACACTCTAAGTGTCAATGAAGAATGTTCTGGTGGTTGAGTAATGAAAGGTATGGAAATGTCAATGACCTTTCCCCCCGCCGAGGGAAGGGCCAGCTCTGTGTACACATCTTTCCAGTCCTAACCTCTGACACCATCACTTTCCACTGGGCAGTGTAAAGGCCAGACTTCTCACTCACACTCAACCGCCCCTTCTTCGCCTGCACTCTTAGCTCAGGTCAGAGACTCTCAGACAGCTGTGAGGACCAGCTGTGCTGCCCCTTAGAGAAAAAGTGACTTCTTAACCCAAGTAGGTAACTGCAGAATCCAGTGTTTTTATTTTCGGGAGAGAAACCTGAAAACTTCAGATCCAAACCAATGTGATGAGAACTGAAAAAATAAAGACCAGAAAGGAGTGGTGCAGGATTCCCACCGAGGAGTCTGTTCTAAAATGCACTCACTTCCCAGAGTTGACGCCTTTCATGTGGTCTGTGTAGATATAGATGTCGGGTATGAACTTGTTGAGGATGCTCCTGGCAGAATCCACAATCCGGTTTGCCATCTGAGGGGATACGCGCACCGAGTACCTGCAGCCCAGGGTTAAGGAAGTTACGATACTTGGACGACAGAGCAGAGAAAAGCATGTTAGGAAGCTAGCAAGTTTGTGTCATGCTGAGACTTACAATTCCATCGTCTCCCAACTATTACTATTTAGCTTAATAGTTCCATTACTCAATTTTTTTCATTATTATAAAAAAATGGTTAAAACAGTCATGATGCCGGGCGTTGGTGGCGCACGCCTTTAATCCCAGCACTCGGGAGGCAGAGGTAGGCGGATCTCTGTGAGTTCGAGGCCAGCCTGGGCTACCAAGTGAGCTCCAGGAAAGGCGCAAAGCTACACAGAGAAACCCTGTCTCGAAAAACCAAAAAAAACAGTCATGATGAAAAAGAATCTAGATTCATTCCTGTAATGGAAAGCATAAAGTCAAGCCAGACATTGGTGGTGCACAACTTTGATCCCAGCATTCGGGAGGCAGAGGCAGGTGGATCTCTGAGTTGGAAGCCAGTCCTGTGAAGACCAGGGAACACTCTGCTCTCTGTGTAGTCTGACTGCTATAAGAAGTCTCTCTAAGAATGTAAGACCAGGCCAGATACCACACTGGGGTGGCCCTAGGTCATCCCAGCCCACTTCCCAGGATGCCAACAGAGGGACAGGGAAGCAGAAAGTGTTTCGTGAAAGATCAAGGGGACTGCTGTTTTAAAGATCACACGTTTTCCAAACACATAGAGCTATTTTCTACTACTTAAGAATCAGCTACTGCATTTGTGATGACAGAGGGCCTCTACTTACTACTCTCTGGTGACAACTACTACCCAGCTCTCCACAACAGGAACTCCAGAAATGGAGGAAGAAATTAGCAAAAAGGGTTGGTGCCTGAGGATGTGGAACCAATAACCCCAAATTAAAACTTTGTAACTGAGACAGACTCTCCCTGACCCCACTTCCAAAGTGCAGTGTACCCTCGAGAGCTGGAGATACACAAAGATGCAGAACTGAGCAATGGGAAGAAGAACATGGGTCTTCCCACCATCGCGATATCAATCCATACGGACTCCACATAGGGTGATCTGCCCATTCCTACAAAGCTGTCCAATAATTACTATCAATAACACACTTGATTCTCATTAGAACTAAGAAACAAATGCTGTGCATTGACCCTGACCTGTCAGCTAGCTCCTCTCCTTGTCTGGACTCGAACCCTGCTAAAGAGCAACCTTCCTGGATCCTGCTGCCCACTCTCCGGCCTGTCCAGTGAGTTCACCCCCAGACTGGAACCGCTGCCTACCTCCATCCAGGCCATCTTCAACCTGAACTGCCTTCCATCACTCTTCAGTCCACAGATGCCTCCTGTAGGGAGTCCTCCAGCCAGGACCTTGAACTTCCCACGTTTCCCTTTAGACACATCTTGTCCTCGCTCCACACGGGCAGGGACGTTACTGCTGTACCCTCACAACTCTCCAAACTCCACTTCTGTACTCAGAAACGCTCAATCAATATTTGACTGGACTCAAAGGACAGATCCGAAATGGGGAAAGAGCAAAAAAAAAAAAAAAAAAAGGATTTTTCAATGCACAAAGAGTCCAGTTTCATCACCGCCACCTCTTCTGTCCAGAATGTACTTTGAACAGTCGAGGCAAACAGCCCCAGGTCTCACAGCCTTTGGACTGAGTGGGTGCCATCTTTTTGGAACCTGAGCCTACCCACACTCTAGACAGCTCAGGAGATACCACCACCCTGAGACAACCCCACAGCACTCACGGATCCCAAAGTTCTTTCACACACCTATCTCCTTATTTTATGCTCACATCAACCCTGTGACGGGGCCTTAAGTCTTGGCTCTGGAGTTTACTACAGGGTAAGCCCCTAGGATGCAGAACTGAGATACTTGCTCAAAGCAAAACAGACGTGACTACAAAAACCAAATCAACCAAACAAAAAACCAGCTTCCTCCCCTGCTCCCCCTCCGAGACAGGGAAAGCAGAGGACAAGGCTGTGTTTTGGTGTGCACTGCATGTATATACATGTGTGGTACATGGTGTGTGAATGCAAAAACAGACCAAAAGACTCAAACTAGCTTCTGTACTGATAGGGAAAAGCAGCCAGATCCCACAAATCCCAACCCACCCAGCTCACCTGCCTGTACCCCAGCTTCTGCACTTAACTTCCACGCTGAACCATGAGCCCTGGATCAGCAGCATGAAACTGAGAGTATGCACCCTGTCAGAGTGGGTGGATGGTGGTCAATAAAAGGGTCTCTAATCACGGCTGCTGGACACCATCATGGTGGCACAGGCCACCAGCAGCTTCTTCCCAGGACCTGTCTACTTAGTCATTGGTCTCCAAGTGGAAAAAGTAGTGCTGGGGGGTCGGGTGGGACATCAGTTAAAACCACAGTTCTCCCAATACAAGAACAAGCTCAGTCCAGCCAGAAGCAGCCCTCCAAGTGAAATCCACACTAACTACAGCTTTTCCAAAGTCAGCGTTTCCCTTGGGTTCTGAAACAGGCAAGGTGGAGAGGCAGGCCTGCGCTCTTGTTAAACGACGGCTCGGCTGGAATGTTTGCTCCTCAGAGAGGAATGTGAGCAAGGGTGCTGTGAGTGCTTCCGTGGGCAGATTGCTGCCAGGGATCTGTGCCAGTTTAGGTGTTCTGTCCCTGCTTCACTCAAGAGGGAGAGATGTGGAACCTGCCAAGTGTCTTCTGCCTCAGACTCCACATGGGGAAGGTTCAAAGAGCATTAGCAGGGAAAGCCAGGAAGGACAATGCTACCTTTACCACTTTCCTATACAAAACACCAACAGTATTCCCTACATCCGATTCCACAGTTCTTCACGGCACTCACACCTATGTCCGCTGGACCTGATCTTCAATCTCAGGCTTCCAATCCCTTGCCCTTCTGCCTTCTCCAGAACGGTGAGCCCTGCCACCTTACTAAGTGACGCCCATCCTGGCAACTGCTCCATCCTGCCTCTCCAGCTTGCCACATCTCTCCACCATCACCCTGAACTGCCCACCCATTCTGCTAGGTGTTCCCATCCTTCTCAGGGCTCGTCTCCTCTCTGCATTCTTCCTGGCTGCTGACTTCAACTCACTTTTAGCTCTCATCTTGCCCCAGAGCTACCGATCCTCAATTCCAATGTCCTTTCTAGACGTATTTCACTGGAGCCATCAAAATCGGCATGTGTAACACCGAACTCACCCTCACTCCTATTCCACCCTACCCCAGCCTTTTGTAGCAAACATCCCTACCAGCAAGCCTTGGTAAGAAGCATCAAAACCATCCCCAGTGACTCCCAATCCTCTTCCGTGTGTACCAGGTGCTCTCCCTCTACAATCTCTCTCACTAGCAGCTCTCACCCATCCTCTGCCTACCACCCTCCCTGCCTCTCTGTAGGGCACAATAATTCTGTGACCACTGCCTCTCAGTGGCTGCCATTAGGTGATTTTTTTCCCATGACCATACTTTCCAAATGTTCCACAAAAAGTTTTTACATGACCACGGAGGTTGTCCTCCTAATACACAAATTTGTTCTCCAGATAAAAATCATTGACTTTTAAATAAATGCCAACTGCTCAAAATGGCCTTCAGTTCTTCACCGGCTCCCGCTCAATCCATACCCCATTGTGTTCATCAACCGTCACTGACCACCTGAGTCCTGCTGGCCTGCATTGCTAGCCACTTCCCAGAATGGTGGGGTGCCACCTCCTCTGCAAAGGCCCGCTTTCTCGCAGAAACATCCCCCTTTCTTGCCCTACTTCACAAGTCTCCATCCTTTAAGGCTCATTCAAAGGTCCCTGCTCTCCTCCAGGAAAAAAAGCAGAGGTTAAAAGTCTGCGGTTACTGACAAGGTTTAAATCCCAGTTGTGCCAATTAGCTATGTGACAGACATTATTAGCAAACAAAGCTTTTATACCTCAGTTTCCCTTATCTGCCGAGTAGAATTCGAGTTAACTCGAAACTTTCTGAACCTTCACACTGAGGTGCATAAAGAGATCTTCCTCCTCCAAAGGACACAGATGAAGCACTTCACAACAGAGCATACTGTTATGATTCTAGCCTCCCCCAAAACCCTCCAGATAATTGGCCACTCCCTCGCCCCAGATCCCCAGCCACTGCTACCCCTACATCATTTTACCTGTTATCTCAGAACTTTACTTCACGGAATTGTTTCCATCCTCAGCTAGTGTGCAGTGAGTGAAGAAAAAGGAATGATCAATCTTGTCACCATGAGGCACATGATCAAACAGATCTCAATGACTACAATTTCACCACTAACACTTTGATGAAATTGTTGTCTAAAATGCAAACAGTGGAAAGAAGTGGAGCTATTCTCTTCACAAGGCAAGAAAGAATTAGTATCGAATGCAAAGGATACGCCATTCCTCTGATCCGCTTGATTTTTCCTGGGTCTGTGAGCTGGACAGGCCTCAGGACCTTCCTTACAGGACATGAGAAAAGCACTTCGCCTCCTCCTCCTGGAGGCATTCCCCGTCTTAAGATCTACATAAAATGAGGAGGGGACGTGGGTGATCAAGCAGACACAGGAAACATGGCTTCCCTGACACCCCAACCCAGAAAGGTTAAATCATTTCCACCAGTCTTTGAAGACACCACGGATTCTCAGGAGCTCCGGGACACAAATTATACCAGGACGATTCAGACAAGAGAGACAAAGGGCCAGCCTCCAGGTAGTTCTATTCCTCGGCTAACCAAGAGTTGTGGTGTGGTGTTCATAACAGTACCTACCACAGAGTAAGTGCCACATGACTGCTGGCTACTATTGCCATTATTAGAGGGTCTCTTTCAGTTCTCAGTTTGAGGCATCAGTTAATAAGCCCTGTAAATCATCGTGATATATGATGATGTGGAATGTGGCACACACTTCTTCCAATAAGTTAAATAAAAAATGTCTTAGGTATATACAGCCAGAAGCTCACACATTCTTACCTTTAGCTCAAATGACTCTCCATCAATCCCAAACTGTTTCAACAGAGGGAGTGCTGTTGCCTTAAGAACATCAACCTATAAGTTATTTCAAAGAAGAATTTATTAATTAATTAAATTTTGAACACGTAGATAGAGTTCAAGAAGCAAACAAAACTCAAGAGACTGCTGGGCTCACACAGAAAACAATTGGAGACCTCTGTTCATTTTCATAGGTATCCATGGCATTATTTTATTAATAAATATTATAACATTAATTTATTGATCTCTTCACATATATATAATATGTATATTCTTTTTAACACTTAGAGCTGCTGTCTCTCCAGGTCAGAGTAAACCAAATGAACTCCTCAGTGTCTACCTAAGAATCCCCATACAGGTGCTCAATCCACATGGTAGGGGCTTCGGGGGAATGATGTCCTCAAAACATGAAGCACTGAAACCCCAACAGTAACTACAAAAGCACTGACCGTTTGTGGCAGGATTCTGACAATTACTGTTATCTCTTCCGTATCCCAGAAGGCCCTGGGGAGGCTGCACTGTGAGAGGAAGCAAGGGTGGTAGCTACATAAGCAGAAGAGACCAGAAGTCTTAGTCCTGGTCCCACACTCGGCCTCTGATGAGCTACAAGGCTCTGGTCAAAAATATCACATCAATCTCAATTTCCTTCCCAAAGACAGGTGCCAAGCCTTGCTATCTCCATGATGCCACAGCCTAACAGGCTGATTCAATACAATGGTCCTCCAATGAGCAGAAGACGGGTGGTCAGAAATAGAATTGATATAGAAGGCCTAGGAACACATTCAGAATGGACTGGGTGTGGCAGGGGCAGGATTCAGCAAACTATTAAAGATTAGCTAATTTTATTAAATATTAAAGCTAAACACATCCAAAAACATAAGAGTCATGCATCATTTAACAATGGGAGATGTTCTGAGAAATGTGTTGTTGGGGGATTTTGTCCTTGTGGGAAACTATACAGTGTCCTTACACAAACCTAAAGGGCAGTCTACGCCAGGATTTCCCTAAAACCCACAGTGACTGGTTTCCCTTCCTGTAGTAGCTCTCCCTAATTGCTCTATCTTGACACTCTTCTCCAAAACTTAGGTTGAAATTTGTCATTGCAACACTGGTAGAAAATGGGACCTTTTAGAGGTGATGTAGCAAATCGGATGCAGCCTTCATTTAACAGACTATGGCCAGTACCAGGAAAGTGGCTTAGTTATCTTTCACATAAGCTTCTCATACAAGGTTCAGTTTGGCTCAGTATCTCACATGTCCCTCAACCACATTACAATGTGCCCCATCTCTTGAACTTCCCAGCTTCCAGAAGAGAACAAAGTTTTAATTTATCAACTACCCAGTCTCAGGTACTTTGTTATAGCAATGCTCATCAGAATAAGACAGACTCTCTCCAGCTGTGCATCTCTCTATCAGGGTCAGCTTCTGCCTTCCAGTTTCCAGCTACACACCCCAAGAGAATGAGAGTTCTTTGAGGGAAGAATTAATTACTCATGAAGTCCATTCTTTACGCGGAGAGAAGCACGACAGAGGGACAGTGAAAAGAAGATGCTGAAAACCCTATAGGCTGAGAAAGTTACTCTTTACCTGAGTTAGGCCCTTGTTTTAATGGTCTGGTCAGGTTAAACAGGGCCACTTTAGTCAGAGCTGGCAAGTAAAGCACCCCTAACAATGAGAACAGATTTGCTTTAAGCACGCTACACAAAGGTTAAAGCACTATTTCTGGGGAATTCATCAACTGATTGTTGTTACTAAAACATAAAGTGTTTTTTGAAAACGTGTTTAATCAGTGCTTGTGAGCATTAGCAATTATAGGATGAGTATGAAACAGACAGAGGGCACAGTGCTGAAATCCCAAGCCTGCGTTTACCATTACTTGAGACACGTTACCTACCCACAGCCAAAGTGCAGGGGCCTCCTCTCCTATTTGAACCAAAGAAACCATTTCCTAGAATCTCCAGACACCGTGGGGGAGATGGGGTAAACAGCTCTACTTTAAAATTCTAACAGGCTACAGAGCAGCATTCTTTCACTCACTGCTGAACACTGCAAATCTTGCACTGTACTTAGCATCCTGTTAAGAGTCCATGTAGTTCAGTTTCCAAGAACTGAGGAGTAAGTCCTCAACTGCCCAGAAACACGTTATATAATGGGACCATAGTGGAAACCTTGGTAAGTATGAGTAGTCGTCATGAACTGTTCCTTCCCAGTCAGGAAATTTGCAACACCCTGCAGCTGCCCTCAGAAGCTGCCGTGGCCTGCATCTACAGAGAAGATAAGATGCCTCTTCAGTGACCACTGCAGGGCCATCAGCTGTACGAAGCCTCTTCTGGACGGTAAAGTGTCCTAAAGGGTAGACTCCTTCCCTCCCCACAAGATGTTAACGCAGACACTGACAACCATGGTGAGTCAAATGAAAACTGTTGACGGGTATTAAACCATTTTCCCTCCTATCTATAGGAAAATAAACATGCTTAGTGAGAAGCCCGCTTTTTCCCACAGCTACCAATACTCATCCATTCCTTCTCCGCCCTCATGCTCACTTTGTCTGAAGCCTCTTAAGTGAAAAGTCCTTGAGGTAATGGCCGAGGCCTGGATAGGACTGAGCCAATGCCCAGAGATAGCATTTCCTGCCTAAAACTTTGATCTGCTGCCTCTAGTCTCAGTGCTCACACGACCTTACAGAGACTCCACCCACACGGCAGCCAGCAGAGCCATAGCTCATGTCAAGCATGAGACAGCATGACATGATGAGACAGCAAGCATCTGTTCTGAAGGTTTGCAGACAGAGCAGAGAAGGCACTTTGATGAATGTTAACCATCATCTCCAACTTGATATCACGGGTCTGAATTCTTCTGTGTCTTGGCGTGAATTACCTAACTCTACCTCTCAAGGTAAGTGGCAAACAAAATGCATGTGAAAACAAACTGTGCTTATGAGAAACTTTTTTCTTAGAAATTGGACTGTGACAACAGACAGAAGAAAAATCACCATGGTCTGACCTCAGTACTCACCGAAGGGTCAACTTGGTCATTGGTCACTCCTCGCAGAACGATTTTTAACGGATGCTTCATAAACGGAGCCAGGCAAAGCAGAGCCTCCAGGTAATAGCCAATGCTACGGAGAACACTACAGTCATGCTCCACAGACCCACCATACAGGAGGCCAGGCTGGTAATACAAGGTTGTTCCTTAAACCAAGAGAAAAAACAAACAAACAAACGATGCAGCAGGCACAAAACTAAGTATGAAGACAACAAATGTAGTGAATTCCCAGGGGAACCAGAATAAGGCATCCAAGGAGCTCAAAATGTCATTCCTCAGAGTCCACACCTCATGTCAAAAGCTGACTCACTACCACCAAGCCTCTGAACAATAATAAACTGTGGGTACAATTTAGTAGCAGTAATATATAAAACTCCTCCTAAGCTATGTAAGCTGCCAGAGTCACAGTGGAACACAGAAGGCTCCTAACGGACACCAAGCTTCCAGCACACTCAGACTGCTGGCTGAATGTAAGTCTGTGGACCAATGTCTCAGCACACCAGTGGTCCACAGTCTGTACACTCCCCTCAAATGAGGACTCTCACGCACCCCACTTACCAAACACGATACCCACATAACCCAGGTTCTTGTGATATCAAATTCCATCAGTGTTAGCTATTTTAATTGGTATTAGTGAAACATCTCATCTTATTTTGTCAGCGGACCCACATCATCATCCTAGTTCAGATTCATGCAATCCAAAAAAATTGTGTCACTGCATTTATCAAGGGAAGCACAGCTGGAAAGAGACAGATGAACATCTCATTCGTGGGTCTGTTCTCCATTAGGTGTGATAGAATGCAGACAGAGACCAGGACATCTGCGTGGTACAGTGCCACCTGTGAATCCAAATTTGCCTTCTTTCCTAAGAGAGTCAACATGCGGGAAAGGCTAAAGAATCCTTTGTGGAATGGAGATGGACAGTTCATGGTGTTAGCCAATGTCTGCCCTACTTCCTAGTCAATGCAGATAATGGTTCCAGTAACAAAAAGAAAAACTATGAAGGAACTCCAAAGGTTATCAACAGGGGTAGTTAAGTAGTGACTACCCCTCCATACAGTAAAGAACTAAACTGGAACGCAGAGACACACCGCGAGCCCGCACAGGCCAGCAGGAAGCAATGGCGGCAACCAAAGAGGAAAAGCACAGCCCACGGAGCTGTGACGTGACTACCTGAAGGAGAGTCTAGAAGAGGCAGGGGCTCAAGAGCTGGTGGGATTGCCAAATTTCTTGAAATATATTTATAAAAACTTGCATAAAAATAGATTTCAGTACCTACAACAATACAGTATATCTGGGATTGCACATGTTAAATTCAGAACGTTTACCTATATGCTAAGTATATGAAACACTGAATGCTCGCTTTTGTCTGAAATGGCCACTTGTCTATTTCTCTAAGTCAAGTGTATTTCCCTTATTTCTTTTCTTCCAGTGTTGAGGATTAAACCTAGGACCTTGAGCAAGCTAGGCACGCACTGTACCACTAACTTATAGCCTTAGTTCTGTTATGCTCTTAAAAATTGGGAGATTTCATATATTGATGTTTGTACTTATGGTATGATTGTATGTGTACATATATACATAATCATACCATAAACACATGGGTCTTTACAGTTGAAACATATATTAACGAACCAGCATAATGAACTTTTCTTACAATCTCCACTCAGCACTTTCTTGGGTTAGTTTCAAAAGGGCCTCTCCACACATTCATGATGATGGCTTACATAACACAAAATGGTTAGTAGAGTGTTTTTAACATAATACAGTATTTATACCCCTCAAATGAGAGGCAGAGGATGCCTACATAGTACATGTAGGTGCTTTTAGAAACCGAGAAGCGTACCTGTTTGGTTGATTTCAATTCGAGAACCATTAGTTATTTTGTCCAACAGCCTTATAAAGCTTGCTTCAAAATCTGTGAGGGAAAAAAAGATAAAATCTTCCATCAGACACCACTTCTAGAAAACACATTCCCTCTGGAACTGGCTGACAGATCAGTTACTTACCACCTGAGGGACCTGAGGCAGTGAAAGAGAACTGACGAGAACAATTCAGTTCTCACATCTAACAATGAGAGAGAGAGAGAGAGAGAGAGAGAGAGAGAGAGAGAGAGAG
>CABHPR010142054.1:0-10000 GCA_902168415.1 Peromyscus melanophrys
GCGCGCGTGCACGCGCACGCATACACACTTGTATGTGTATACCTGTGTATGTGAAGGTCAGTGGGCAACCCTGATGTTATTTCTCTAGTTCTGTTCCACTATTTGTCTGTCTGTCTGTCTGTTTTGTTTGTTTGTTTATTTTGAGACAGAGTCTCTCACTGGCCTGGAACATGCCGCATAGGCTAAGCTCCCTGACCAGCCAGCCCCAGGGATCTGCCTGTCTCCACTTCTCCAGCTCTGGGGTTACCAACATGTCCAGCATTTTTAAACCTGTGTTCTGAGGGTTGAACTCAGGCTCTGGTGCTTGCAAGGTAAGTGGGTTACTGACTGGACTGTCTTCCTAGCCTGTGTCCGTGGATCTTAATGAAGGCATTAAGATGCCTTCGAGATGGTTCTCCCTCCCTCCCTCCTTCCCTCCTTCTCTCCCTTCCTCCCTCCCTCCCTCCTTTTCCTCTTTCCACTCCTTTTGAACATAAATCCCTTCACCCTCACAGGTGACTCACACACACAGTAGCTCCTTACGGCTGCTGTCAAGAGACAGCTAACCTCAATACCAAATTAAAACAAAGCACATACACAAACAGAACCAGCGCCACAAGAATATGAAATCACGCCAAGAGCACAGCTGCCCAGAAGGCAACCAATCTTTGCTGCAAAGGTGTAGAGAACACTTTGGGCTGAGCAGACCACACGGTCTTCAGTGCCATCACTCAGGCTCTGGCAGCGTGATATCAGCTGCTCACATAAACAAGAGCAGGTGTGACTCTGCTCCAATAAAACTTAATTTCCAGGAGCAGGGTGTAGGCTGAGTTTAGCCTGCAGGCTGGAGTTGTTGATCTCTGATTTATAGGAACAGGCTTTATCATCTTTAGAATTCTCTAGAGTTATTCTCTCTCATCTGCAGGGTCCTCATATATAGAAGTGCTAATGAATCACACCCCAGGGAATGTGGAGAAGGTCAAGTAAGATGGGACAGAAGAGTGCTTGGGACTGTCAGAGCTTTCTCCTTGCAGTTAGTTCCCTTTTGAGCATCCAGTGCAGCAAGCCTTGCCTCCCTCTTCTGTTGCCTGCACTGGGATAGTCTGCATATTGCTAGTATTTCACACTTAGGAAAAATGAAGAACTAACACAATGGTCTAAGGGGGCTCGCTGTTAGAGGCTACCTGTCTAGCTAGCACTCCAGGGAGAAGCTTCTAGAGCCAGGGCCCTCTTTCCTTTCTCCATTTCTCTCCTTGCTTTGATGAATTACCCTTCACCTGTGTTTTCTGTCTTTGTTCTTACCATCCAAGGAAATGGGACTTCTAAGTTGCAAATCATGGAGTCAGATTTGCATCATGTCTACAGAGCCCAGTAGCACGCAGATATAGTCCGTAGGTGAAGGAGCTTTGTGTTGCATGGGCTCCGTATGCAGAAAGGAGTTTGCCTTGTCATAACTTGAGTTTTGGAGGCAGATACTGATGGTTATGATAAACGGCGCTGGTGGCGGCACTGGTTACTGGCGGAAAAGTCACGGGCCACGGCCACGACTACCAGAGTTACGAAGAGCTTTATTAGAAAGAAGAAGGGGAGAGGAGGGAGGAGAGCCAGGCCTGGGGAGAAAGAAAGATGGCGGGAGCAGAGCAGAGAGCAGAGAAAGAACAGAGAGGGAGCAGAGAAAGAGGGTGGGGGTCCGCATCAGGCTTTTTTAAGACTCAGATTGCGTGACTACGTAGTCACCAGTGCCTGCTGATGACATAAGACGCTAGACCCCGAGTTGCGCATGTACAGGATCCTAACAGACACGATAGACTTCTTATTCCTGTCACAGGAGATGATATGAATTGGGGCAAAATAACCTCATTTCTTCATATGACGAAGTAGTTAAAATACCTCTCTCACAGTGGTATTGGAGTGGACTATATAAAACATGTCAACAAAAGGTCAGCTGATCAGTTCAATATATATTTATTCATATTTACATAAAATTCCCATATGTATGACATGAAAACAGAGGAGTGGACTCTTGAGGAGGAATTAGTAGGAGGGAGACCAAGGAGGGTGTAATGGGGGTGTAGGAATATGAGCAAAGTATCATGGTAACTGTGTATGAAAAAGTCTAACGAAATCCATCATTTTGTATGCTAATTAGAAAAAGAACAAAAGTTTACACAAGGGACTGGTACACAGAGACTCATGTTTCTTTTCATTGTACTGCCCCAGAGCTGGAATTGTAGCTTGTGCATAAATAGTATTGGATAAATAGATTTTTCTCACATAAATGTACTGATTATGGTTTTCCCTCCCTCTATGTCTCCCAGTTCTTCCCCACCTCCCCTCCCATCCGGATCCACCACCTTTTTTTTTTTTTTTTGGTTTTTCGAGACAGGGTTTCACTGTGTAGCTTTGCACCTTTCCTGGAACTCACTCTGTAGACAAGGCTGGCCTCGAACTCACAGAGATCCACCTGGCTCTGCCTCCTGAGTGCTGGGATTAAAGGCGTGTGCCACCACCGTCAGGCCAGATCCACCTCCTTTCTGTCTCTCATTAGGAAAACGCGGGCTTCTAAGGGACAATAGTAGAATAAAATAAAATATAACAAGATAAAGCAAAAACTAACACATCAGAATTGGACAAAACAAACAAACAGGAGGAAAAGAGCCCAAGAAAAGACAACAAGAAACAGATACAGATGCAGATATCCATTTGTTCACACACTCGGGAATCCCATAAAAATACTAACCTGGAAATCGTACTGTATACCCAAAGGACCCGTGAAGGCAGGCCCTGTGCATGCTGCCTCAGTCTCTGTGAGTTCCTATGTGTGTTGATTCTGTTTATTTAGAGGGCCTTGTTTCCTTGGTGTCCTCCATCCCCTCTGGCTTTTAGACGCTTCGCACCTCTCTTTTGCAGGGTACCCTGAGCCCTATGGGGAGGGAATTGATGGAGACATTTCATTTAGACTGAGTGTTCCAAGGTCTCTCATTCTCTGCATATTGTCTGGTTATGGGTCTCTGTATTTGTTTCCATCTGCTGCAGGAGGAAGCTTCTCTGATGATGGCTAAGCAAGGCACTGATCTATGGGTATAGCAGAATGTCATTAGGAGTCATTTTATTGCTGTGTTCTTTTAGTAGACCGATAGTATTTGATTTTACCCTAGGTCCCCATGCTATCTAGTCCCAGGTTCTTGGTCATGCAAGCAGTGTGGGACGGAGGTTCCACCTCGTCGAGTGGGTCTTAAGTCAAAATAGATATGGGTTGGTTACTTTCACAAGCTTTGTGCCTTTATTGTGCTAGCCTATCTTGCAGGTGGAACACCATTGCAGACCAAAGGGTTTGTAGCTGGATTGGTGTTTACATTTCTCCTTTGGTCACTTGCAGAGTACCTTCCTGTACCAAAGATACTCACACACCACAGGGGTGAAGGCTCTATGGAGGCACCAGCTTGATTTCTCCATGTTCAATGGATTGTGTAGGTGCTGTCTTCAGCAGTGGGGCCTTGCCATCGGTTTGTGGAGAGCAACCTATAGTCTTGCCAACAGCCTGAGCTGTTTAGAGGTTCCCATGGGACCCCTTTGGCCAACAACTCAATGAGATGTAGCCCATTCCTAATATTGGAAGCTCCATTTGATGACAAGTGTTGTTCAAGTGAGGCTCTGTCTCCCCCATTATTTGGCAATTTCCTTTAGATTGCTTTCATGTATAAAAATATTTTAGAAAGCGTCTACTGTATTAGGTTTCTATACTACCCCTCAAGTGGCCCTTAGTTTTAGCTGTCCCTCCCTATATTCCCTCCATCGTTCCCCTCTTTCCTCCCCCTCCCCACTTGATCCCTCCCGTTCTAGTCCCCTCCCCCATCCATCCTTAACTCTCTGTTCTATTTCCCTGTCCTAATGAGATCTATTTGTCCCCACTAATCACTTACTCTATACCTAACCTCTGTGATTCTATGGATTGTAGCTTGCTTATCATTGACTTAACAACCAATATCCACATATGAGTGAATACATACTTTCTGGGTCTGTGACAGCTCACTCAGGATAATTTTTTCTGGTTCCATCCATTTACCTGTGAATTTCATCATTTTGAGTTCCATTGTGTAAGTGTGCACATTTTATTTCTCCATTTATCTATTGAGGGACATCTAGGTTATTTCCAGTTTCTGGTTATTATGAATAGAGGAGCAGTGAACGTGGCTGAGCAAGTGTCTCTGTGGTAGGATGAAGCATCCTTTGGATATATGCCCAAGAGTGGTGTCTTAGGGTTTCATTGCTGTGAATAGATGTCATGGCCATGGCAACTCTTATAGAGGAAAATATTTAATTGGGGGCTGGCTTGCAATTCAGAGGTTTGGTCCATTGTCATCATGATGATGTCCTTTGCCTTACAGAAGCTTCTCGGTTTCTTGAGGTCCCATTTATTAACCATTGATCTTAGTGCCTATTCTAGTTCTAGTGATGTTCTGTTCAGAAAATATTTTCCTATGCCAATGAGTTTAAGGCTATTCCCTATTTCCTCTTCTAATAGGTTCAGTGTATCTGGTTTTATGCTGTAGTCTTTGATCCATTTGGAGTTGAGTTTTATGCAGGGTGATAAGTATGGATTTATTTAGATTCTTCTACATGTAGCCATCCAGTTTGACCAGCACCATTTGTTGAAGATACTGTCTTTCTGGCCTCTATAAAGATAAGGCATCCATAGGTGTATGGATTTATGTCTAGGTCTTCAATTCAATTCCATTGATCAATGTGTTTATTTTTGTGCCAATACCATACTATTTTTTTTAAATTACTATAGTTCTGTAGTATACTTTGAGGGGGGGAATGCCGATACCTCCAGTAATTCTCTTATTATTCAGGAGTGTTTTAGCTATCCTGGACTGTTTGTGTTTCCATATGAAGCTGAAAGTTGTCCTTTCAAGATCTGTGAAAAATTGTGTTGAAATTTTGATGGGGATGGCATTGAATCTGCTTTAGCAGGGTGGACATTTTTACTACGTTAATCCTACTCATCCGTGAGCATGGAAGATTTTTCCATCTTTTGATAGCTTCTTCAATTTCTTTCTATTGTGTCTTAAAGTATTTATCATACAAATCTTTCACTAGTTTGATTAGACTTACCCCAAGGTATTTTATATTATTTGAGGCTATTGTGAAAGGTGTTTTTTTTTCTTCCCTGATTTCGTTCTCAGTCTGTTTGTCGTTTGTATATATATTTGTGAGTTAATTTTGTATCCAGCTCCTTTGCTGAAAGTGTTTCTCAGCTGTGTTTCTCAGTTGAATTTTATGTATGCTATCATATCATCTGCAAGTAAAGGTATTTTGACTTCTTCCTTTCCAATTTGTATCCTGTTGGTCTCTTTTGTTGTCTTTTTGCTCTAGCTAGGACTTCGAGTACTATATTGAATAGGTATGGAGAGAGTGGACAACCTTGTCTTGTCCCTGATTTAAGTGGAATTGCTTTTAATTTCTCTCCATTAAGTTAGTGTTGGCCATGGGCTTGCTGTAAACTGCCTTTATTATGTTGAAGTATGCCCTTGTATTCCTAATCTCTCTAGGACTTTTTATCATGAAGAGGTATTGGATTTTGTCAAAGACCTTTTTTCTGCATCTAATGAAATGATCATATATTTTTTGTCTAAACGGTGGATTATATTTATTGATTTATGTATGTTGAACCATCCCTGCATCTCTTCTAGTGGTGTTTTAGTAATATTTGTAGACAGGCCTCTTCTCATTTCCTTCTGGATAAATAGAGAAATTAGGCTAGGTATGTGTTTGGGACCCCCAGAAACTGTTTCTCATCTTCAAAACAGTATCTCTTTGGGCCATCAGAGTATAATCCTTACTGTTCATTCACCCCAGGCATGAGGGATACTGATAGTCTGAAGGGTGGTTACTCTAGGTGGGAAAGTAGTAAGGCAGGGGTGGTCACTGAAACGTGTGTGTAGGCCATTGCTGCAAACTTAAATGGCTTTTTAGTCCTTTTGCACCCTATACGGTAATACTTGAGGCAGGCCAACTTTGGAAAGAAAAGGGGGTTGTTCATTTCCCATCTAGGGAGGCTAAAAGTCCAAAGAGCATGGCACAGTCTTTTGATGAGGGCCCCTCTTGCCTGCATTAGATGATGGTGATGGCGATGGTGAAAATGTGTATGGAAGAAAGACACATCTCAAAACATGAAGCCAGAGATGGATTCAGGGGTTGGGCTTGCTCTTGTAACAACACAAAGGTACATTACATTCCCTCATTGCCGGTATTCTCTCTAGTGTGGGTGAAGCTCACAGCTTCTCATCACAAACCAAGGCAGTGGCAACCGTTTGTTCTAGTAGCCATAGTGTTCTACACTGCCACATGCCTACATTAAACAACATGCCATTTCCACTGGAAATCACTCTTGATCTGTACATGTGTTTTTAGTGTATTCTGTGAGTGATACTCCCGAGTCCAGTGTACAGAAAGCCATTCTGTGTACTGGAGGTGGAAAAAGTATTTGTGTAGTTGCTGGATTTTTTTTTCTTCATTTTCCCTCTAATGAACATATTCACTTGAAAGAGTGATTAACAGTTAATTACAGTTGTTCAAACATGGGCATTGGGGAGATATTTTCTCAAAAGTGAATGAAGTTAGCCTCTCACTTCCAGGAAAACAACTGTCATAACTTGTTGGCAATGATGGAGTTGAAGCTTGAAAGCATTATTAAAATTCAGGAAAACTTGAATCTACTGCTGTGAGCTCGACAGCATCCTGGTACTTAAAATTGTTTTTCCTGATGAGATCACAGTGAAAACAAATGTGATTATTTAAAAATATTATACAGTGAAATGTGTCAACATTTGGGAAATCTGTAACTCAGTGAATGGATATTTTCCAAATGACTAATACATGGAGTTAGACAACCTCGTGTGGGTAAAAGGCTCATCTGTAGCAGGGGGCAGACAACTGATTTTAATGTTGTGGTGAATTCCTTGTTATGCTTTTGGTTTTCAAGTTGTGGCTCACCGTTAGGCTTGATCACTTACAGAATTTGGGTGTAGCAGCAAAGAAGAACAGCTCTAGACATCTGAAGAGGCTACTCAAACACTTCTGCCTCCTCATTACTGCACAGTTGTATGGTGCCATATTTACATACATGCTTTAAGCAAGCTATTACATCACAAGAGCTTGAATATCGAAGCAGATTTGAGAACACAGCAGATTTGGTTAAAGTAGGCATGAAAGAGTTCTTTGAAAAATATAAAACAATGCAAGTAGGCCCATGATCCTTTTTTTTTTGTTTGTTTGTGAAGATAGTATTTTCCCTAAAAATATTGTAACTGTTAACATAGAGTCTATTTGTATTTTAATAATTTCTAAGTTTTAATTTTAATATGCCAACACTGTCAGTCATAGGAAACATAAGCAGGGCTTCTTTGTGCGATTAATAATTTTTAAGAGTATGAATGGGTCTCAGGATTCAAGGCCTGCTACTCTAGGAAGTCCAGGCCTGGGGAAATGGCTCAGTGGATAAAGTGCTTGCCAGGTAAGCTCAGGAAGCTGAATTTGGATGCTCAGGATCCCCACACAGCTGGATGTGGTAGCATCTGTCTGTAGTTCTAGTACTCTCAAGGTGAGATGGGAGGTGGAGACAGGAGAGTCTTGGCTGCTCACAGGCCAGTTGACCTGGTGTACTTAGCAGTGACAAGAGACTGTCCCTGATTCAAATAAGATAGAAGGCGAGACTTGGTATGGTTGTCTTTTGACTTCCACATGTGTGCCATGGTATGCATATACACACAACTGCGCACGTGCGCACGCACACACACACACACACACACACACACACACACACACACACACAAAGATGTAAAAAGATGTATTTATATGTAAGTGCTTGCTTGAGTGTATGTATATGTACCATATGCACGCAGATCCCCACAGAAGCCAGAAGAGTTTGTCAGACCCCCTTGGAACTGGAGTTTCAGACAGCCGTGGGTGCTGAGTACTGAACACTGAACCTGAGTCCTCTGCAAGAGCAAACGCTCTTAGTTGCTAACCCATCTTTCCAGCCCAACAGAAGATTTTTCTTCTTTTAAAAAGAGGCCCAGGAGTTCCAGAGTACTGAGGAATGGCAGCTAAAGCTGTGCTTCACCGTGAGGCAGTGATGAAGAGTGGCTAGCCTGTGGCAGTGTTCAGAATATGTGCTCTGTCCAAGCAGGACAGCTATCTAGCACTCAAAATATATTGATTGTTAGATGTAGAAGGGATGATCAGATGTTCTAGTTTCTAAAGAAAACCCAGAACTTCGGGCCTTAATGTGAAGTCTCTCAGATTTTAATTGGCAGTACATTGAAGAAATTTAGGCTCGCTGTGTGGGCCCAAAGAAACCTCTGGGGCCAGCATGACACTGTGATGGACCCCTGAGTTCAACCCCTACTTCAGGCTGTGGGTTGATGTTGCTTTGTAACTGTGATGAAAATATTTATTACTAAGGGTTTGAAGAATTAGGAAAGATTTCCAAATTCTGCAGAGGTGATGCGATTCTTTTAAAAATGACAAAACCCATATATTGCTAGATACTTAGAAGACCATTATATTCTGCATGAGAGACATTGTGCTCATACTACCGGGAGCTGGGAGAGGGGAGGGGAGCTTGTCCTTTCTTCCTCTGAATTCTTTCTCTGGAAATGAGTGCTTTTTGTCTCTACCCTTGACTGTAGCGAAACCAACTCCAGACAACACAATAGCTCTTTGTTTTGTTACAGCATGGTTATACTTCACTGTTTGCAATGCTTCGCCTCCATCTAAGTTGGCAAAAAAAAGAAATGAAGCGATGCTGGGTTTTGTGACGTTCAGCAGCTCACAGCTCCGTTGGTAACAGGAGTGAAAAACAGCTCACAAGTGGTGCAATTGGAAAATGTGTCAGAATTGTCTGAATAAAAATGCCTTTTAATTTAATGTAGCAGGCTAATTTCAAGAAAGCAATCCACATAAAATATGCTTTTATGTTCCTAAATCAAATGACTTTAAATTTGCAAAGGGTATGGAATAACAAATGTTGCAAAGACGTAGGGCTCCCTCAATAGCTTTTGATTTTTTGTTTATTTAAAACAAGCAAGCCCTTTCACAAACGAACCATCAATTATTTTGCTCAAGGTAATTGACGACAAGTTTTCAGTGCTACCATCATCTATTTTTTCATTTATGTGAAGTGAGAACCAAATCCATTTTTGAGGTCCATGGTGCACGGGAAACATATCCGCTGGAGTCATATCTTCATGGCACTGGATTTTTACTTCTTTCATTTCTTCTCATGACTGGACAAGGCATTGAGTGAATGATCTGAAACAGACCTTGTATTTCACAATGTGGAAGTAATGGTGGTTATCAGAACTGAATGAAGGGTTGTCCTGGCAAATGGGGCAACTGTAGCAATCTAATAGGAGCTAGCCTCTGGTGAGGGTTTATCACCTTGTGCAGAGTGTTGATCTAAATTCACTCCATGGACGAATTCTTTATTACAATGGATTTTTTAAAACACATACTTATTTTATTTGTTTAGTTTTAATGTGCATGCATGTGTGTGTGTTGTCTGTATTTACATGAGCGTGCAGTGCCCATGGAGGCTAGAAGAGGGCATTGGTTCTCTCGAAGCCCGAGTTATAGGCAGTTGTGAGTCACTCAATGGGAGTGGTGGGTGATCAGGAAGTGTTCTTAACCACTGAGCCATCTCTCCAGCCCCTACAATGCCTTCTTAAGAGAGGTGCACTAGCCATCCTCAGAGAGTTATTTACCTAGCAATATGTAGCTACAAATTGAGGCACTAGCATTTGATCCTTGGCAGTAGGGTCTAGCTGTCTGTCTGTCCTTTCTGTCTTCCTCTCTATGGGTCTGTGATGCCAATGAAGAACCAGGAGATGGGGATTGGTTGGGAGACTGTGACTATGATTTCAGTTGCCTCAGGAACAAACATTCATTCACCTCAAGCCCTGTTGCCACGGCCATTTATAGTGAAGCAAACCTTGTAGCAATCAATTTTCAGGGC
>CABHPR010142054.1:15000-24335 GCA_902168415.1 Peromyscus melanophrys
CAGGAGATAGGGATGTTTCATCCATTATAATTTTATGGAATCACCATTGTATATATGGTCCATCATTTATCAAAATACCACTGTGCAGAGAATTACCTCATTTGGTTGGGATGCCCAAGTTATAAGGATTGACCCCCAGGTTGTAGCATATAGTCCTCTCTTCATCACAAGGAGGAATATCCATTTCATAAATCTGAAATTTGAAGCGGTGAGTCAAGGAGAATGGCAATTAGTGGGACTGTCATTTTTTGGCCATGCACTGTAAGGACAACAACACACAGGATATAGCTTAGAGTCTTAGCTCTCTGTAACTTTGGGACATGCGGTTTTAATGAGTTTGACACCCATAGGCTCCTGTATTTGAATGTTTACTTACCAGGAAGTGGAACTGTTTGGGAAGAATTAGGAGGTGTGGCCTTGTTGGAGGAGGTGTGTCACTGGGAGTGGGCTTTGAGGTTTCAAAACCCCAGGCAAGGTCCAGTCTCTCTATTTGCCTGCGGATCAGGAAGTAAAGCTCTCAGCTACTGCTCCAGTGCCATGCCTGTCTGTTTTCTGCCATGATGATAATAGATTAACCTTCTAAAACTGTAAGCAAGCTCCCAATGAAGTGTTGTCTTTTATAAGAGTTGCCTTGATCATGGTGTCTTTTCACAGCAATAGAGTGGTCACTATTATGACAGGCTGTTACTTAATTTCTCTTTCCCTGGGTTCTTCTTCTTTACAGTGGAGATGGTGGTACTTGCCACATGACATTGTTCTGAGGACTGATAGAACACCTTGAAGTTGTGCAGACTGTGCTTGTTATTCAGTAAAGACTCAGTGTTTGGATGTCCTTTATCTCCTGCTGAGGCCCAGGGGGTCCCCTGGCTCCTTTACTTTCTGAGTCCTGCTTATTTCACTTCCCTTTGCATTGTGGGTAATAACCCAGCATCTCTCCCCACCAGCTTCTATTTCTTGAAACAAATATAACTTGAAAGTAATAATGCTTAAGCCTAAGAGCTCCTTCATTTTAGGGAAAATTTTATACAGTGTGATGGGTTCCAACTCTCTCTCTCTCTCTCTCTCTGTGTGTGTGTGTGTGTGTGTGTGTGTGTGTGTGTGTGTGTATTCTAGTAGCACAAAATGAGAGCACACATTTTGTTTGACAAAAAAAAATTAAAAATCAATATTTGAGGCAATAAGTACTAAGAAGTAATGTGTACTGATGGCGCTTTACATCTGTGAATGGAAGCTGAGCCCGTTAGATCTATATAAAGAGGGAATAGACAAATTGATCTGGATAATGATGTGTTGTGAAATGCATCATCATTAATACATACACAGGGTGGTTATCAGTGCTTAAATGACCAAAATATTGACTTAAGTAACTTTATCTCCTAGTGTTACTAGAGAAAATTGCTGCATCTGACTGTATTATCAGCTTATATAGATCCAACTATATATAATACGCAGCCATAAATAAGAATCAGCCATTACAGTTAGGGAGAAAGATCATTTTGATAGCCCACATTCCATCGCATTAGAGAGCGTAAAACCCAGTATTATGCACCAAATACACTTTTGTTTCGCAACTTGCTGTCTTTGTGATTTCCATAAATTAGATGTATGGTGGCAGGCTCAATTAACTCCACGGAATAAAAATAGTAATTTTCAAACTTAAAAGCATCTCTGTGTATCTATACAAGATGCCTCCATACCATTGAATGAGTAATAAATACACTGATAAAAATAGCACTTTCATCAAATTTGGAGTGGAAAATAGAATCAGTGGGGATATTAATGAATAGGAAATCTCCAAATGAGTTTCCAAGTCCATTAAGAATTTTAATGCTGCATTTGAAACTTGTAACTCCAGGCAATGCCCTGCCAGACTTGACTTTGACATTGCTCAGTAACCTGTTTTACGCACCTCCTTTTCTTTACACCTGAAACTTCCCAAATTTCTGGAATAAGCATCTATTTCACTTTTAATAAGGCTTGAGTTCCTCTTCAGTAGGCTTGCGGACATACACAGAAAGAATATTGATCATTTAAACTGGGTGAGATTTGGGAAGGCATCATCACTTGTCCTTGGCCAATAGATGGTATGTTGAAGACTAGGGTGAAAATGTTCCCATGGAAGAACAAAGGAATCTGGCAGAGCCAAGTTTCATGCCAAACCCCAGCTCAAGATTGTTTTTATTGTCTGTGTGAGCACTTTTCTTTCATGCATGGAAACTGAACCCTGGAGAGGTTGCCTCACCAGGAACATTAAATGCTACTCAATGGCTAATGGAGACCATCAAGCCTTTTGATGTTCTCTGTTGGTTGGGATTTGAGACTGTGGGTTTGTGAACTGATGGTGGGGATAGTTCCTTCAGTAGGGGATATTGGCAGCCACCAGTAAACACCCTGTGATCTACAGATGACTTCCTCTACAGCTTCCCACGTCTACTAGGTTTTACTTTTCATGAGGACATTTCTTTCATTCATAGCTAGACATTAGGCTGAAGATAAAAATACTAGTAGAAAAAGTATCAGTTCAAATTTGTGCCAACGTACTCTAGATTTCCACAGACCTTGACAGTCAATGGGTACAGATATGATCCTAGTAACGTTAGGACTGTGTCTTTTTGACTCTAAACTGCCTGCCACTGGCATAGATTAAAAAAGAAGATGACTTCTAGCCTAGAGTCTTTGGGGTATCCTGCCCACACAGCGGGAGGACAGAAGTTCTAGAATCAACCTGTGCTTGGTAGTGACAGCCTCCTTTACACCGGCCTGCGTATTCCCAGAGGGCTTTGCAAACCCAGCAATTGATTTACATAACCTTGTTGTTTATTATCTTCGACTCATTTGTCTTTATCAATCTTGTCATTTCTCTGCTTCGGTTCATTCATTCAGCGGAATTTGATTGTGCTCCCATCTAATTACAATCTAGGAGCTGAGAATACCATGATGGATAGCTAAAGGTGGTTCATGGACCAACAGCGCTTATATTCTAGAGACAGAAATAGATAGCACATAAAGCAACAACAAAAAAAGGTTTACAGATTTTGGTGAGAGTTAAGTGGGAAATATACAACTCGTTATAATGACGGATAATGGGCGGGTCTGAGAATAAACCTGACCTATGTAGGGTAGTCAAAAAAGGCCTCTCTGAGTCCTAACCAGTGAATAGTGGCAAGAGATATGATAGCTCAGAAAGTGGGATTTAAAGTCAAGGCAGCAACAAGTGGGCTCTGAGAGCTGGCACAAGGTTGGTACAGTAGTGACTTCTATCTTGTTAGAGATATAGGGAAAACAAAGAGAAGAAATAAATGTGAAAGGGGTTCAAAAATCACAAATTCTACACAAATGTTAACGGCTGTTGGTAGAAATATATATGGAGCGATACTAGATCTTAAGAATATTCAAGGAACATCCTAGTAAGATGCAGGGTGATTTGATCTAATCTAGTTAGTACAGAATATGGCCTCAGGAAGAAGACTATAAAGTGGAATGCGAATCACCACTCACTGATGGCTGGCTATATCCATCACTGGGGTGGATGGAGGTGGAGGGGTGGTTGGTGGGGGTGGTGGGGGTAGTCTCTAGCAGCCTGAGGCCGTGCAGCAGTCAAACCTTTACCAGTTTAACCAGAAGGAGATGCAACGGAAAGGGGCTATACCTCTGACTAAGTGTGAGATGCACAGTGAAGAGCTGTGGTGTTGAGTGGCTGTTGCTGAGGGCTCTCTATTCCTCCAAGAGGGAGAATTACAACCCCGGGGTGATGAATCACCATTTCATGGCAAGATGTGAAAGCCAGAGGGGTCTCTAGCAGTATTTAAAGAAGCTTTAATTTCTTCTAATTGGCAAGCAGATGGAGCAGAGAACTTATTTGTTTGGGGAGTGGAGCCTCAGAGAAGACTGGAAGGGCTCGGCTGCCCAGATTAAGGACCTAACAGGCAAGAGAGTACTCTACCGTATGGGATGAGGATATCTGGGTTGATGCATTCAAGGTTTTGAATTCAAAATTCTTCCAGACATGTTGGGCCCACAGAAGAAGTCTGTCTCCTGGTTATGAAACCCTTGTTCTAGTCCCTCGCTTGAGGATCATGCAGAGAGCTCACACGGGACGGGCCAGTGATAACACCTCATTGTACCTCTGTTTCTTTCTTTTTTCACCATTGAACCATTAATTAGGGGTGAATTACCTTATGACCAGATTGGAAAGAACTAGATATGTTAAAGGAGGAGAAAACTATAGGCCATAGGAGCTGTAGGGCCTGGTCAATGTATATCAGTAGGAACTTAGAGAGGATGTAAGTGATTGGATCTCAAGGAATAGGTGGACCACAGATCTGGATAGGACAATGTTTACCAATATGGACTTTAGTGATATGAAATGTCATGTATTATCGATGATTGCAGGCAATGGCAGTGCATGGCTGTCTGGAGCTTTGGAGAAAGTGAGGGTTTCCATACACTCACTGAAGGTGATGATCTGATGGATGGCAAAGGGAAGGAATAAAAGACCCAGATGTGAAGGGAGCATGTGAGAGTGTATGCAGGCTAGGAGACTGTGAGTCTCCCCATTTGACTGATTTCCACAGGAAAGCCAAGAGGGATACCAACGTGGATAAGAATTGTCATAGAGATTGGCCCCTAGAAGTCCAAAGGGCTGGGGGATAAGGAATTGTGTAGAACAGGATTCTAAAAGGAACAGTGGCCTGATGGCTCAATTAAGAAGACTGATGTGACCATGGTCAGCAGTTAAAGCCAGAAGAACAGCTATGGGAACAGACCCAAGACAGTGAAGGCAATCTTGAATAAATGTGTTGAAAGAGGGGACAACAGGTTTCCCTTACAGTCTTCAAAATTAACTGAAGCACTAAGATTTTCTTTGTTTGCAAGTTCATTCTTTAAATTTGTTCTAGAAACACAATCAACCACACTCCTGGAAATGTCCCTTTGAGGGGGCAGTTTTCTTATTAAAACACATACATCAGGGGAGGTATGTAATGGACACTGTTTTTCTCCTTCTGGATTCCTGCTCACCAAAGATGCATCAGCCTCAGTTCCTGGAATAGTAGTGGCTCCTGGTTCACTGCTCTGACCTCAGAAGAAATTGCATCTAGCCCCAGAGAACGGCTATGCACCTTATTCTCGGAGATAATCTATGGCCAATAACTGACTGCTTGGGAAATCAAAAGGCCTGGCTTCTTATGTCAGTTTGGAAGAATCGCAGCCTCAGAGTCCATCACGGGACTTTCTGAAGTCTCCACCATAGCCTCATTGTGGGGTAATTGCTCCCTTTATCCAATCCTGCCTCCTTCCCTTCTTGATACCCTGGCAGGACTCTCCAGCCAACCTTTCATGGGCGGCTTCCCATCTCAGAGTCTGTTTCCAAGGATCCCAATTTAAGACACTGTAGCCGTGGAAACAACCTCAAACCCGGTTCTTTGGTCCTTGTAGGTGAAGCCAAGGCCTAGAATCTTGATTGGACGGAATGTCTCTGTCCTCCTGGGAAAAGGGTATAAAAAGGTTTTAACCACGTTGCTCTGAGCTATTTGCATCTGGAGCCCAGGCCTCGGCTGGGGGTTTAAATTTGTGAGCAATCATTATTATATGCCTAGGGGGAAACTCCTTGGTTTGGGAAATAGGGGAGGTAAAGGTGGGGGGGGGGTGCTGTGAGAATTTAGGTTGTGCCTTTTCAAGGGAAGGATTTTATAACGAGAGGCAGTGGGATAAATCAAATGATGGAGAGGGAGAAAGAGGAAGAGGGAGAGTTCTGTCAGAGGTATCGTGGACCACCTTTAGGTTTTTATCTTTGACAATGGCTCCACCGTATTACGTTCAGATAGATGAACAATTGTTGGGCAAAGACACCTGAGGCAGGAGGCCCCTTCTGACGTTTCAGAAGCTACATTCTCCTTTCCTGTTAAGCTAGAGGTTGTGATTCATCCGTATTCTTCCAGTTCTGGTGCTTGGGGGGAATCCTTGGCCATCTCATTCATCAGAATTTCCTGCCTGCGGTCAGCTTGGTTAAACAGAGGCTACTGGGCGTGGCGAGTGTGGGACAGTTCAAAGCAAGCTTATTAAGCTCATGCGTGAGCTCTTGGTAGGGAAAGGAAGCTCATCTGTGCGGAAGGACCTTGGTGTCAACTCCACTTCTTGGTGGGCCGTGGCTGGCTAGCTGCCATGGCCAAGGGCTTGAACTGCAGCTGGCCAGTTCCACGTGCTCTGTGCCTGCCCTCTTGGGTGGTACTTTGCCCCTGAGGCCATGAGGAGCAGTCCAGCTTGTGTAAAAATGGGTTCCCTGCTCAGGTTTGTGGATGGCTTGCCAGGCAGCAAAATGTGTTCTGCAGCAGGCTTTGCCAGCTGCAGTTTGTGGGTAAGGGGCGGGTAGAGGGAGCCCGGCTTGCATAGGCAGGGGGTTGTCATTTTTAGACCATGACTAATAAGAAATCTGGATTTTCTCAGTTGTAAAAACTCTTCCCAGCCTTCCCTTTCCCTCTCCGCAAGGTAATTGCAGAAGTCTAGAGCTCTGGGGTTATTTTACGTTCTCTTTTGATGGCCTAAAGCGAATTAGAAGCTGGAAAACATTGTACATGGGAAACACTATATGTGTATTGTGTATTACATCTTAGGCTAAATGTTACATGAGAACAAATGGTTTAAGGGAGTTTGTATTCACAAAAGAGGTTGGCAATCATCGTAAGCCCAACATTTGGCCCAAATTAGCAATTTTCAAATATTCATGTTTATATTTGAATACAAAGATTTCTTATTTCAAACCAATTGCTGCTGATCAGTAGCATAACTTCAAATTTGTTACAGCCTACAGGGATGGGGAGGAGGGGAGGGCCGGAGTGAAGGGGGAACTTTGAACTGAGAGTCAGAAGGCCTTGATTTCCATCCTATTTGTTAGCGCCATGCTGGCCAATGTATTTCTTTTCCCCTCAGTCCATTGATAATGACGGCGGTGACTTCTATCTTGTTAGAGATATAGAGAAAATTACGAGAAGTAATAATAATGTGAACGGGGTTCGAAAATCACAAATTCTACACAAATGTTAATGACTGTTGGTAGAAATATATATGGAGTGATACTAGAGCTTAAGAATATTCAAGCAACACCTAGTAAAGAAGGTTCTGAGATGTCATGGGTTTGAGTCATGAACAAAGAAGCTATACAGTTCTAGGCTGCATGGCTGTCAGTGAATTCCTTTCCCTTGATTCCTATATTCCAACACAACAGCATTTGTTCTACCAAAGAAATGCCTCTGCTATATTGTCTATTTCTTTGGAGCTCATTACTGTAACTACTAGTTTTATCTCTTAGGATTTTTTCAGTTATTGGGATTTCAAACCACATCACCTTTACTTTTTAAAAACCCAACATTCTACAGTACCATTTTCACAAAACACTCCACTGTGCAACCTTTAGGAGAAGTGCAACGGTAAGAGTCTACCACAAAGCATGCAGTCTACCTGCCCGTCATCTAGTCATATTGTAGGACCAGCAACCATCTGTGAGGTAGGACAGGAAAAAAGAGTCGTACAACCAAGTGAAGTCCATGTTCTCAAACCTTCACCAAACTTTCCCGCTTGCTCTAGGGAGCTGGAGTCGAGTAGAATGTTTGGGATTTAAGCAGCAGAGCAGACACCTTTCAATGTGGATGGACCTCAAGGAAATGCATTATTTCACCTAAGACCGTAGCAGCCAGTCAGGCTCTGGAATGAGTTCATCACAGTCTAGACTTCAACCTCCCTCTGACTTTGTCTTCATGTTGACGCCACACCCCCACTCCTTGCTATTATTAAGAGGCCTGTTGCACTTCTAGATACCAAGACAACACATAGACACTCTCCCAAGGAAGAGACAGCCCCTCCCCACCCCAGCACCTTCTTCTCAGAATAGAGAAAACCAACTTTTATTTGATGCCTTAGGTAGATTTTCTTCCACGCCTAATTGGCTAGAGTTAACCCACATGAGCATCCATACACTAACACTTGGCAAAGAATTGCTTTGTCTGTAGTAGAGAGGGTGGATCTTCAGGGCTATGGGTGAGCCGCCTTTCTGCGCACCATTCAAGCAATCGAAACAATGGTGTGAGCGCCTGAAGAAACTTGGGTTCGGAAAGGATGGAAAGAACAGGGAAGAAACAAGTTGGGTAGACAGCCCAGTGTATCCACCGTCAAACTCCTTCAGAACAGACTTGGACTGTGTAACTAAAGCATCAAAGATGGCTGTCCATGACTGCCAGAAGTATTCATATAACTCTTTAAATAAGAGCCAAGATTGAGAAGAAGTCAAAATAAGCAAGGGCAAACGAGGGATAAAAGCCTGATGAGGGGGAAGTGTCTTTCAATTCCTTTCCAAAGATGCTGGCAGCCTCCTTCAGAAGGAGACGGAAGGAGGAATCCCCAGGAAGGTCAGGAGTGGCTCCTGACATCATTTTCTTGTTTCCTTTCTACTTAAACTATAAAAAGCAAAGGTGTACTCTGAGAGAATGTGGCAGAAAGCTGTGAGAAGTTATTTCAGAATTAAGCTATAAAAGAGGGAAATCATGATTTCCTAGATGGAAACAATTCCAGCTGGCAGTTGGGAAGAGCAATATAGGATTTTGATTCTAAATTGGCTTAAAATCCAGAGCAATCCCTAGGAGGCTTTGACTCTAAAGTAATTATGATGCTGAGTGATTTGGAAGGCATTCTGAGCAAATCTCGGGAATAAAGCTAACTTGGAAAAAAAATCAAGTTGCAGTTGATAGGTATTGTTTACTCTTTTTATATGTGCTTAAATGTGCTTTGTGTAAAAGCTTGTTCTGTAAAAACCATTGACTTTGTTGGTGACTATTGTTTGGGTGGAGCATTAATGTTATGCTCCTCAACAGTTTGGTAGAAGAGTCTCAGTTGTACTTGCATCCAAGAGGGAAGCCACCCATCTGTCTGATGCTGTCACTGAAATTCTGCAAATAGGAAGAGAAGCAGGCGTCCCAGGATGGTGATGTTGTAGGCTTTCTCGGTTGCTGTAGGCATTCTTAGCTTTGATTTGGGTGAGCAATGTCTGTGCTGCCTAGGTGGTATGTTTCTGTTTCATAAGGTTGCTTCTCTCTGGAAACCCCCCCCCCCCATGCCCAAGGATGTCCTGTTCTTGATAGACATGCCTCACTGACTGAAGACACAGCCTTTTCTGTTCCTGCTGGCATAGTTACTCCATCAGTTCTTGGAAATCCCTAGGATCACTCAACCTTGCATATGACTTTCTAGACAAGGTCATTTCTGTCTGTAAAGCAGATGTCACAAGAACTATTGCTGGTGAGCGATCTTGTCATACTGTCACCAGATTCTTCACATAAAACTTCTCA
>CABHPR010142055.1:0-16883 GCA_902168415.1 Peromyscus melanophrys
CGTTACTTGGGACCATACAAGCTTACCCCATTTTCCTGTTTGCCTCGTGCAAGCAGAGGAGACTGCTGTCCCTTCAGACTGTGTGAGCACCCTGTGCTTGGCCCTCCCCAGAGAGCAAGCTTCCTGGGGAGCCGGTGCAGGAAGGCAGAGCTCTCCACTCAGAGATCAGCTACAGCACTTGATATTGTTGTACAGGTTTTCAACACAAGTTTCCTGCTCTAGTTCTTGGTTCTCCGGTATCTTCTAAGCACGTAGAGCAGTGGTTCCCAACCTTCCTAACTCTGCGACCCGTTAACACAGTTCCTCATGCTGTGGTGACTCCCCAACCATAAAACTATTTTTGTTGCTACTTCATAACTGTAATTTTGCTGCTGTTATGAATCATAAATAAATATTTTTGGAGATAGAGGTTTGCTAAAGAGTTTGAGACCCACAGGTTGAGAACCACTGGCTTAGAAGATACTTCGAAGCAAGGATGGCGCTGAGTATCTAGGGGACCATAGGCCTCTCTGGGGAACAGTTTCTAACTCCACATGTCAGTGTGATTTCACCTTAGCCTTCTCACCATGGACAGATCACTCTGGCCCCATCTCCCCTTTTAAAGATAAAGATCTCTGTGAGCAATAGGCCAGTTCCATTTCCCTTCTGGTACTGTAATTTACTCTGATTTCATAGACAGGAAGGACCCTGGCTCACAGTGTCACAAACTTAAGTCATGTGCCGCCTCAGGTTCTCAGGAGCAGAAGTGATGTCCATTCTGATGTTTCCTTTCTGGAAATGGGTATTTTCTGGAAACCTCCTGGTTCCATTAGTCCAGCTGACTCTAAACAACGAGGCTTTGGCTTTGGTGTGGTTCTCGTTTGGGTTGACTGGTGGTTTCAGTGTTGCTTTAAAATGTTTCCTTACACAAATCCTGTCACTCCAGCCTCCTGCTAGGGAGGCCCTTGTCATCTGCACCTCCCTTCCCTGCTTTTGTTTCCCTGTGGGGCTTGCAGCTTTCTCTGATAAGCTGTGTGGGCCCTTCTCACCTTGTGGTTGATCTGCCTGGCGCAGGATGCGATAACGCCATCATCATCTGGAACGTGGGCACGGGGGAGGCCCTCATCAACCTGGACGATATGCACTCAGATATGATTTACAACGTGAGCTGGAACCGCAATGGTAGCCTCATTTGCACCGCGTCCAAAGACAAGAAAGTGAGAGTCATAGATCCCAGGAAACAGGAGATCGTGGCGGTGAGTGGCCTTAGCACAGCCCTGGTAGCTGATCACTAACCTGGACTCTGCTTCGAGGGCTGGTGTTCTCAAGCCACGGTGTCCTTGTGGCGTGCAGACACCAGCTCAGCAGGGAGGTGACTGCCCCAGTCTCTCTTCTCTCCAGTCATTTCAGCCTTGGCTCAGCTCTGTCCCTTCGTGGCGGTTAGAATCCCACTGTATAACCCTGGCTAGCCTGGAACTCACAGAGATGTGCCAGGCTCTGCCTCCCGAGTGCTGGTACCACAGGGGTACGGAACGGCTCACGATGCCCTTAGGAGTTTTGAGGTCTGGGTGAGCTCAGACGCACTGCGACCTGTCTGGGAATCTCACTGTGAGGCTGTCTGAGACGTGGTGGTGATGTTTATCAGCACCGTCTAGGGCTGGGCAGCAATCATTGTCGAGTGATTATGTACCACAGGGACTTTCCAGCCCTGTTTGTCCACCCAGTATCTTCAGGGGTGACTCCTCAGCCACTCTCATCCACCAGACAATGCTGGGACAGTTTTCCTTGTGTCCTGTGATGTTGGAGACACTGTTGGCTGCCCCAGCCTACAGGCCACCCTCTTGAGAAACACGTATGGCAGAGCCTTGCATGAGCTTTGTGGCTGCGGCGTGTGGGCTGGGGCAGCAGCGGACTGTGGTAGGAGTGGGGCTCCTCAGTCTCTCTGGGGCTCTGCTTGCTGCTGTGACCAGGTCACTGAGTGTCACTTCCTCCTCATATGGGGGCGGTGGTTAACCATGGCCTTCAGTCCTGCTCAGGGAACATGGAATGGCCTGCTGGGCTTTAGGGTGGGGGACGCTGGCTCCCGGTATGGGCTTCCCACTCAGCCTTCCCACGTTGCTCTCTGATTGTATCACATCTGCATCTGCTCCCTCCCCAGGAGAAGGAGAAAGCACACGAGGGAGCCCGGCCCATGCGCGCCATCTTCCTGGCCGACGGCAATGTCTTCACTACTGGCTTTAGCCGCATGAGTGAGCGGCAGTTAGCACTCTGGAACCCGGTAGGCCCCTTCCCAGCTTTCCCTTGTTCTAGCGGGGCTTTGGGCTGGCAGGGTCTTAGGTTCTCAGTGTGGTCTTTAAGCTACTGCTGCCCTGAGTTAGCAGGAGGTTCTCATCCTCAGTGGAGCACGGTGAATGCACCTTAGACGTGCACTCATGAAGCTCCCGAGGATTCCACCACCTGCGGGATCTGGGAAACAAGCTCTGTATTGTTGAGTTCACAAAGACTGAGCACAGTCCTGCTTAGGGGAGTGTTTAGGGCGGATAAGCGGTTTACACACCCTAGCTGCATGGGTAGAACACTGAATGTGCGAAGGAAGTCGGCCACGGTGGCAGCAGGGCTGTAGGATGCAGGGTGGCTTCTCTAGTCTTTCACTTTTCTAAATCTGTGCATCCTTCAGTGAGTAGTGGCTGGACAGATGGCTCGGGGCAGGAGCATTTGCTGACTGCAGCACCTGCGTCCCCTGTGCTCACACCACCAGTTCCAGGGGCTCCGATGCCCTCTTCTGGCCCCAGCAGGCAACTGCACTCATGCACAGGGCCTCACCACATGGCCCTGGCTGGCCTGGAACTCGCTGTGTAGACCAGGTGGGCCTTTAAAAACAAAAATCTTAGAAAACAGCTGCAAAGGAGAAAGGCTTCTCTGTCTTTATTGTGGAGCCGTGCTGTGTGCATTGATTGTGCATGGTCAGATCAACACACTTGTCGGGGAGTTTGGTCCCTGGTGTCACGTGATGAGGATATACCTGTGTTGTTCAGACTCTAGATTCTGCTGGGAAAATGAATTATGTCAAAGAATGTATAATAAGGTTATGAGAATTTGTCTTTTAAACACGAGCCTACGCATGTCTATATTGTTTTTGGACTTATTTTCAGAAAAACATGCAGGAACCAATCGCTCTTCATGAGATGGACACTAGCAATGGGGTGCTGCTGCCTTTCTACGACCCAGACACCAGTATCATTTACTTGTGCGGGAAGGTAAGCGGGAGCCTGACGTGACATCAACCCTAGAAGAGGCAGGGCTCATCCTCCAGAGACCTAGAAGCCAGACAGTGTGACTAACGTATTATTTAAATATTTTTAACTGCTGTGTGTGTGTGTGTGTGTGTGTGTGTGTGTGTGTGTGTGTGCGCGCGCGCGCATGTGTGTGCACCCATGTTCTCTTTCAGACCAGGTTGTAGTCATTGGTCACACTGGCATTGCTCACTTATTCTTAGCCTAGCTAGCACCTGCCTTGGGTAGCTTGCCAAAAAATAGCTGACCTCTCTAAACGAGATGACCATGGGGTTTTACACACTACGAGGAGAGCCTTTGGTGCTGTCTAGGTTTCTTCTGGAGAGACCCCCTTTGATCCTCCTCGGGGTGTCGGTTGTTGCCCTGGCCAGGGAGTGAACACACAGATGGGCGGTTGTGCTCTCAGCCATGTCCTCTGCTCGCTTGACTTTGAAGCTCATGCTCGGGGCAGTTGTGTGGGCCAGTGACATTTTTGCCCTGATCTGCTTTCTAGGCCCAGGAGAGGAGCCTTCTAAAGGACATGCTAGAGGATTCTAAATAGGAAGGACTTATCTTGGTAGGGAGACAACTCTTTTCTATTTTAGGCAAATGTCTTTGGAGAGAGCAGTGATCAGCTACTGAAATTAGACTCCCATGAGTTCTGGGGTGGTGTGGGGTACCACTCTCTTAAATAAAATGTTTCTTGTAGGGTGACAGCAGTATCCGCTATTTTGAAATCACAGACGAATCCCCATATGTCCACTACCTCAACACATTCAGCAGCAAGGAGCCTCAGCGAGGGATGGGCTACATGTCTAAGCGGGGACTTGATGTCAACAAATGTGAGATCGCTAGGTAAAGAATTGAACCCTAAGTATCCAGCTGTTCATGACAGAGCAAATAACCAACTCGGGCTGAATGTGAATTATAAATGCTCGGCCAATAGCTCAGGCTTGTTACCAACTAGTTCTTACAACTTAAATTAACCCTTCTGTTCATCTGTGCATTACCATGTGGCTTGTGGCTTCATCTGTCCTCTAGCATGTCTTGCTTCCTGGGTGGCTGGCTTGTGTCTCCTTTCACTGCCTCCGTCTTCCCACCGTTCTTATAGTTTGGCTTTCCTGCCCAGCTTCCGGCCTGCCAGCTTTTCATTTATTTATTTACTTATTTTCTTAATTCTGTTTATTTGTTTGGTTGGTTTGGTTTTTCGAGACAGGGTTTCTCTGTGTAACAATCCTGACTGTCCTTGGACTCACTTTGTAGACCAGGCTGGACTTGAACTCACTGAGACCCACCTGCCTCTCCCTCCCAAGTGCTGGGATTAAAGGCGTGTGCCACCACCGCCTGGCCGGTCACCTTTTTATTAACCAATGAGAGTAATACATGCAGTTGCTAAAGCTCTGGTCTCTTGATCATAAGTTGAGCTTATGTCTCCAGAACCTACGTTTATGCTCTGCGGTGCACACCTGTAATCCCAGCACCTACGTTTATGCCCTGCGGTGCACACCTGTAATCCCAGAGAAGTGGGAGGACACAGATCCCTGGAAGGAAGTGCCAGAGTCAGCTAAGCTGGCCTGTGGCAGTGTCCAGGCCAGTGTGAGGCCCTGCCGCACACGAAAGGTAGAAGGCAGGGCCAGCAGCATGCTCAGTGGGTGAAGACACTCGCCACATGGCCTGCCAGCCCGAGAGTGATCCTAAGAACCGTAAAGTGGAAGAGGGAGCCGGCTCCATAGCTGTCCTCTGACCCGCACGTGTGTGCTGTGCACGCGCACCCACATCCTAACACACACAAAAATAATAGTGAACTGTGAAAGTGACAAGGTGAAAGGTGCCTGCAGACTAGCACCAGCAGTTGTCCCCTGAGCTCCACATGTGTGCCATGTGTGTAGAAACACAAGACACACACATGAGAACCCAAAGAAAAAAGTTCTGGTCGTGTGTCACGTGTCTAGTACCTCATACTGGCAGAAGACTCAGCACCCAGGGCACAGATGCTGCCTCCTGTGAGGTCTGTGCTCTCGTATCTGGGACGTGGTGAGTCACTGTGGTGTGGCTGTGCTGTCCACCAGCACCTGACACTTGGCGTTGCTGCGGCCACCTCTCCCAGGCCTCCCACACCTGCCGTCTCCAGCTGCATGGATGCGCTCAGTCTGTTTCCTCCTGTACAGGAGCACACAGCCATGCTTGGGCCTGGGGCAGCAGATGCGGTGGTCGGTGACGTGTGGCTCAGATGCATGGAGCACCTCAGAGTAGTCTGTGAGTGTCACTCACATGTCACCCACTGCAACTTTGCCTTATTTCTCCTCTGAAGGTTCTTCAAGCTTCACGAGAGAAAGTGTGAGCCCATCATCATGACTGTGCCCAGGAAGGTAAGTGTCCGGGTTGGGGGTTTGGTTGGTGGGTGTTTTGCCTGCATGTGTGTCTGCACCGTCTGATGCCTGCCTGATGCTTGAGATCATAAGACAGTGTCAGAGCCCCTGTAACTCCAGTGCCGTGTGGGTGCTGGGAATTGAGCCTAGGTCCTATAACCACTGAGCCGCCCATCACAGTCCCGGTTTCTGTTGCTGTGGTAAAACATCATGACTGTAAACAGCTTGGGGAAGAAAGCTTGTATGTACACTTACAACTCTCGAGTCACACTCCATTGCTGAACTCAGTGTCGGGGTAAGAGCCTAGAGCAGGAATTGGTGCAGTAGCCGTGGAGGAGCACTGCTTGCTGGTCTGCTCCGTGACTTGCTCAGTCCGCTTGCACTCAGGACCACCTGCCCAGGGTGGCTCCACTCACAGTGAGTTAGTTGTGCCCTCCCACATGAATTGTCGATTGAGAAAATGCACTGTATGTAGGCTTGCCCACAGGGCGGTCTGGTGGGGGCATTTTCACAGTTGGGGTTCCCTCTTCCAAAACGACATCAAACTAGTCAGCACACCATCAGTCTCTCCAGCTCCGGGTACCCAGTTTTTAAGTAGCTCGTGTTTCAAAAGAAAATTCAGATCAGTGTGATTGCACATGCCTGTGATCCCTGCTCTCCACACGGTAGGAGAGTAAGTCAAGGGTGAGACACACAGCTCGTGGTGGAGCACTTGCCATGCACATATGCACACATGCACACACGCACACACGCACACGGGACTTAGTCCTCTGCACTGCACAAAGACGAGCAGCTCAGGAGAACCCCTGCCTCTCTCGCTTACCAATGTTGCCCAAATGCCTGTCGCAGTCCGACCTCTTCCAAGATGACCTGTACCCTGACACGGCGGGGCCGGAGGCCGCACTGGAAGCAGAGGAGTGGTTCGAGGGGAAGAACGCCGACCCGATCCTCATCTCCTTGAAGCATGGGTACATTCCAGGCAAGAACAGGGATCTCAAGGTGGTCAAGAAGAACATTCTGGACAGCAAGCCGGCTGCAAACAAGAAGGGCGATCTCATCAGTGCCCCCAAGAAGACTACAGACACGGCCAGTGTGGTAAGGAGTGTGTGCTTGGGGCTGGGCTTGGCCTGTGTCCTCTGGAAAGCTCCCTGGTCCAGGGCAGTGCCCAGGGACTGGTGACTCTGGTCTGCTCGGCTAGCCAGCACTGGCTTCGAAATGCCTGCTGCGCTGTCTTGAGAGTGGACAGGATCCCTGCTGGGTTTTCCTAACTGCCTTTCCCTGGTAAAGCATCATGGGAGTTCAGGGTCACAGGAGCCAGGAAGTGAGTGTTGCAGGCGGAGGAAATAGTGCGTGTGGGTGTTGTATAGCGTTGTGGTGCCTGTGGGGCTAGCAATAAATAAGGATGACCTTGGCTAGAGCCATGGGGGTTGGGGGCAGCCCAGCCTACCACCAGAGGGCACTGCCACCACAGGAAAGGACAGGTGTCTATCCAGGAGGATTGTGGGAACCACGTGGACCAGAGTGCCTGCAGCACTGGTGGGGTTAGTGCTCTGGGCCCTGACAGGAAGCCAGCACCAGGATTGGAGCCATAAGGTTCCCACTGAGCAAGCTCTGTGACTGACAGGCAGAGGGGTGAGTGGGCTGTAGGGCTGTGGGTGCTCTGTGGTTTGGAGGCTTTGTCCACTCAGGTGTACAGGTGAGGACTGGGAGCCACGCTGAGGCTGTCTCAGGAAGCCCTGCTGTCCTGGTTGGGTTGGGGTTTGCTCGTCCCAGAGGAGGAGTGCCGGGCTGGCTAGGTGTCCCCTTCTGCACGGTTAGACTTCATTAGCGCTCTTGGTCACCTTTTTCTGTTTGTCTCCTTAGCAAAACGAAGCCAAGTTGGATGAGATTTTAAAAGAGATCAAATCCATAAAAGACACAATCTGCAGTCAAGACGAGCGCATTTCCAAGTTAGAGCAGCAGCTGGCGAAGATGGTGGCCTGAGGCCTGCCCACCTCCACAGACGGCAGCTGCTCATTGGCGTACTCCGAGGGAGGGCAGACAGGGAGGCACTGCCATTGGAGACATTCCATTTCAGATCTGTCAGCCAGCAATAGGCCACATTCCAGCAGGAACGCAATTCCTCTCCCAAATTGGCGAAAAATGAAAGCTGAGCTTTTATCAGGAAGCTGGTTGGTGTTTGACAGGCCCAGGGACTTGTTGAACTTTACTACATTAAAATGCCAGGTATTCTGAATTTTAGAAACAAACCCACCCGACCCAGTGTCCTGCCCACACACCTTTTGATGAGTGGGGCCAATGCCACCTTCGCTCTATGTATTTCTTCCTTTTGAATGTTGCCAAAACCAAAAGTAGCTTTTTTTCTTTGTATTTTGCTACTTTGCAGTATTTGTGTGGTTGGTTCTTTTGGGTTCTCTTCCTCCTTAATTTGAAAGGGACAGCACTGTGTATGTTTATAAACTCAAGGAAGATGAGATGATTATTTTGTATAAAGTCTCACAGGAACAATCGGTGTAGCTACACAGTGCTGACTTATCTGCAGCACAAATCTGGTCATCTAATGACTGTCCAGCAGGACGACTTGAGGACCCACACGCCACCCTCCATCCCCTTGAGTCTGCGATCAAACAGCTCTCATCCCCTCTCTCTCCCCCCTAGGAGTGGGTGGTTGTTCAGATGGAATTTAGCTCCTTGATGCGTCACGTGATTATAATCTAACCCAAACTAGCATGCCTGTCTGCAGTTTTGTTCTACGCAGACTCTGTCGGGTCCATCCCCTCCAGCATTTTGTTCGGTTCCAGTCCATATTGGACAAGGGCACCCAAGACCAGAGGATGCACAGGTGTTGAATGTTCTTGTCCATCCAAGCAGCTCGCCGGGCCTCTGGGCGTGGTGGGGGGCTTGAACCCATGAGCTGTGAGCAGAGCCTCTGCCTGGCGGTCCTCTGTGTCCTCTGCTCCTCTCTCTGCTGCCTCCTCTTCCTAGGCACCTAGCCAGTCCTGTCTGTCTACTGCCTGTCAGGCCTAATCAGTCCACAGGATGTGACCTGAGGGCTCTGGAACATTGAGGCTGAGGGAAAAGTCCAGAAGAAAGTAGAAAGGGGGTATAGAGACAGGCTGTAGCTCGCCATGCACAGGCACGGTCCAACACACAAATCAGGCTACTGTTCCCCAGCGTTGACCATGGCTCTGTGTGGCACAGCAGTTCCCTGGACCTACAGAAGACAGGCTGAACCGTACCTGCCTCCCAGGGCAGCTGGAGCTCAGCTCCAGTTTCACATCCTTGTGTTGCATGTTTGTGAAGGCAGGCGACCAGATAATGTCCTAGGGATCGTGGAAGGCAGGCCTTGGCATGTGTTCGTGCTGGTGTGGGCACAGTGCTGGCTGCAGGCAGATCCACAGGGTATCAGGACAGGCAGAGGTGGTGGCAGCTGCTTAGTATGGACTGACTGGGCACTGTGATAAGAAAAGGCTCTCAGCCACCCACACGGGTTGCTAGCTACACGGCTCCAGGACATCTGAACCTTTGTGGTGTGTGTGTGCGCCCTGTGTTTTTAATGTTGAAGTGGATGATGAGATGTAAAGAAAACCTTAGTGACTTTGCAGACACACGGCACTGTATCCCAGTGTGTTCTGCTGGGGACCTTTGTTTCGAGATTCAGAAATGCTCTGGAGTCTGGTCGAATTAATTACGTAGCAGTTGTTGGCGCTGGTGATGAAGCGCCAGAGGGAAGGTGGTTCAGAGAGAGGAAGGAGCGAGGAGAAGCCGGGGACCACGGTGTGTGCCAGGCTCAGAGTCGGCGCTCGGCACCTCGTGGTGGGTTCCTTTTCCCTGTTTTGCCGCCGTCTTAAGCCGTGACACCAGAGGGCAGTGGACTGCTCCCGGGTCCGCTCTTATAGAGTGGCCGTAGCGCTCTGTCAGACACTCGCTTCCATTTTCAAAGATAAAAGACATTGATTACAACCGTGTGCTGTGTTTCTTTCCCGCCTCCATCGTCTCTGAGGCAGCCGCACCTCTGCTGGACACAGGTGTGCCGTGCAGCTGGGCAGCAGTGCTCTAGAGAGTACTGGGGGTGGGGATGGGGATGGGCCCTGTGCTCCCAAGGAAGGGCCATGTGGAGGGCCTCAGAGGCTGGAGCTGTGTCCAGATCCTCCAGACCTGCCTGGCAGATCTGCCTCCAACCGGCGGCCAGTGTGACCTGAAGTCAAGCTCATCTCCTCCCAGTTTCTTCCCTGGTTTGGGGAAAGGATGGTAATCCTATGTGCTTTGGAGTAGAGAGACACCCAAGCTGACTACTGGGCCTCTTACAGGGACACCACAGCCAGAATTGGGGGGCAGGGGAGCTGCTCCCTAGACTTTTGAGACGGAGTGTCGTGTAACCTAGGCTGACCTCAACTCTGCCTCCACCTTCCAGTGCCTGGGATCACAGGTGTGCTGTCCCATGCATGCCTGGTCCATGTGGTGCTGAGGATCCAACAAGGGGCGTTGTGTATGTTCAACAAGCACTTTACCTACGGAGCTACATCCTCAGACCTGCCTTCTGTTTGTTTAATTGTTGTTTAAGACAACATCTCGGCGCCCGGAGGAGTGGGGCATACCTATAATCACAGCCCTCAGAGCCGAAGCAGGGCCAGCCTGGTCTACATAGTGAGTTCCAGGACAGCCAGGGCTTCATAGAGAGACCTTGTCTCAAAAAGAAGAAAGAAGGTCTCAGGTACCCCGGGCTATCTTTGAACTTAGTGCTAGATAGCCCTGAGCCTCTTGCCTCTGTAGCATGAGTAACTGGGTTGCACACTCAGCCCCGGGGGGGGGGGGGGGCTTTCAAAGCAGGGTTTTCAGTAGAAGGGAACTATGCCTGCGCGCTGTGTTCTAGCAGGTTCTCGGTGTCTTCACCGCACCTTCCGACTTCTCCTTTTCTATTACTCCATCCCCGATGACATTTCAGTATTTGTAGGGAAGAAACCCCCTGTTTACCTTTTCTTGGTGCTTATGATGTGATGGGCAAGTGACAGGAAGCTGTCCTTCCCCCCAGTCCTTCCTCCTGAGCGGAGGGATCAGCAGCTGGTTCTCCTCGCACCCGCAGGGGAGAGGGGGGAGTTGGCAGACCTCTCTCCGAGGACCCCAGCTGTAGGGAGAGGCCTAGTGGTCTGTTTCCGACTGGCCTGTTGTCTGGTTTTGGCCACCTTGATCCTTTGCCAGGAGACCTGGCAGTTCTGTGTCCCTCGCTCACAGACGGCCAGCCAGACGTTGTCTGGAGAGAACTTACTTTTTAGGGTTACTTCCCCACTGTAGTTAGTGCTCTGTGTCCAGAAAAACTGGCTGCTGGGTCTTAAGCTGTTAACTCTAAGCGGCCCTTCTTCCTTCCAGCATAGTCAGGCATCCTGAAGTTGTCACTGGCTCGTGGACATGAGTCGTGGTCAATGGCACAGTTTTCATTGGGGCGGGGTGGGGGTGGGGGGGTATTTGTTGCTTGGGGTAGACTGTGCCCTCTAAAGAACACTGGAAAGGTGAGTCCTTTACTCCACGGCTAGAGGTCATGTGTGCACAAGGACAGCACCTTTCTTAAAGCTAGGCCCACAGGCGGGGGCAGACTTACCATTCATGGCTTCTCACTCACACTTTTCACCTGAGAGCTTCGCCCCTAAACACCAATGGGATATAAATCTAAGACTTAGGGGGTGAGAATTAGCCCCACAGTTACTGGTCACATTCCCGTAGTCATTTAAGAAGGATATTGAGTAAGAAACATTTAAAAAAATAGGCTGTAGCTGGGGCTGGAGAGAGGGCACAGCAGTTAGGAGTGTGTATTTAGTCACATTGGGTGGCTCCATTCCAGGCAATCTGATGTGCTTGTCTGCCTTTGAGGGCACCTACACACGTGTGCATACTGGTACACAGACACACACACATATACACAAAAGTAAACCTTAGAAAAAAGTAGAATACAGTTGCTTCTGACTTTTGCCTTTAATATACAATATTTATTGTATATATACATAACTGGCTGGATATGGTGGCTCACACCTAAATCCCAGCACTCTGGAGGATTAGGAGTTCAAAGCTAGCCTGGTCTATAAAGCAATTTCCCTCAACAGCCAGGACTACACAGGTTTTTCAAACCCTGTCTTAAAAAAAAAAATGGAAGAAAAAACAATAATAATAATAAAAGAATGGTGTTTTGGTTTGTTTGAGAAAAAGTCTCACTCCGTAGCCTTAGTTGGAATAGATCTCGCTGTGTAGAGCGGGCGGCCTTGAACTCACAGAGATCCCCCTGCCTTTGCTTTAGCAGTGCTGTGACTGAAGGTGTGTATATACCCACTGGTGTTTACATTTTTTAAGTAGTTGACAGAAACCCAAAAGAAGACTACTGAGAAGAATCATGAAATTCAAAGCCCACTGTCCACAAACAATTGGAACATGCTGGGACTGGACAGCCAACTCAGCAGCTGAGAGCGTGGACTTCCCAGCACCCACATCAGGTAGCTCACAACCAGGGATCCAACACACGCTTCTAGCCTCTGTGAGTGCGTGCATTTTGCTACACACACACACACACACACACACACACACACACACACACACACAGATACATAATTAAAATAGAATGTATGTTATTTTAATTTGAACATGCCATACAGTGTGGCTGTTTTTCCTGAGTACTTGGAGATCTGTGTGACAGAGACTGTTTTGCTACAAAACCTAAAACACTGCTGTCTGAGTGTTTATACAACACCATAGCCAAAACCAGCTTGGAGAGGAAAGGGTTATTTCATCTTACAGCTTGTAGCCCATCTTCCAGGAGTCAGGGTAGGAACTTCAGGCAGGAACCTTCTATAGTCAGTATTCTCTGGAAGAACAGTGGCTTACAGGCTAAGCTCCAGCCCAGTCTGGCAATGGCTGCCTCCGGAGGGCAAGTCCAAGGACCCAAGAGTTGTTCAGTCCCCGAGGCTGATGTCTCAGCTGGTGTTCAGTCTACATCAGCGTCCTGAAGAGGTAGACTCCAATGCTAGTGAAGAAATGCCTCAGTTGCAAGATAGCTGAGCATGTCAGGGAGAATGAGGGCAAGCAGGCAAAAAGTGAAGGCGTCCTTCTGTGTCCGGGACATGGGCTACCACAAGAAGGTGTAGCCCAGATTGAGAATGGGTGAAGATGATGAATCAAGAAAAATCCTGCCTGGCAGTAGTGTCCTCCACCTTTAATCCCAGCACTCGGGAGGCAGAGGCAGGCGGATCTCTGTGAGTTCGAGGCCAGCCTGGGCTACCAAGTGAGTTCCAGGAAAGGCACAAAGCTACACAGAGAAGCCCTGTCTCCAAAAAACCAAAAAAATAAAAATAAAAATAAATAAAATTAAATTAAAAAAAAGAAAGAAAAATCTCTCACAGGCGTGCTGGGCTGCAGGTTTTTTACTTAGTTCTGATGGCTATAGTCAAGTTGACGATCACCCTCACAAACCTAGAGGCAGGAGCTGATGCAGAGGCCATTGGGGAGTGTTGCTTACTGCCCTGCTCAGTTTGTTTTCTTACACACCCTAGGACCAACTGCCCAGCCATGGCAACACCCACAATGGGATGGGCCCTTCCACATCAATCATCAATTAAGAAAATGCCCCCATACTTACCTACAGGCCAACCTTACAGAGTCATTGTTCTCAGCCGAGTGTCTCCCTAAATAACACTCAGTGTGTCAAGCTGACAAAACCAGCTAGCGTAACCGACCCCTTGTCAACCTGACGCACAAGCACATCGCTATTCAACTAGAACCTTTCCTTTCTCAATTGTCCCCAAGATGGCATGTTAATACTGTAATACAAAACATTCCAACTTTTAAAAAGTCCCACATCCTTTAAAGGTTCAAAGGTTAAGTCTCTAAAACATACAAAGTTGAGCTGAGATTTAGCTCAGGAGTTAGGGGCACTTATTTTTACAGAGGAGCTGGAGTCAATTCCCAGCATTCATGTGGTGGCTCACAACCATCTCTTAACTCCAGTCCCAGGGGATCCAATGCCCTCTTCTGACTTCTGGACACCAGACATGCATGTGGTACACAACCATACATGCAGGCAAAACACTTGTACACACAAAACAGTAAAAGTCTTTAAAAATTAGAAAAACAAGACAAAAAAGCATTCAACGTCTCCTTCAAAGTTCAAAGCCTCTCTAAAATACCCAAAACCTCTAAAATTTCCAAAGTGTCTGTAAAATTCCAAAGTCTCTAAAACACTGTGGGCCCCTAGAAAATCAAAACAAGTTAAATACTTTCTTACTCCCAAGAGGGCAGAGCCAGAGCACAGTTGTGATGAAATCAAAGCAAAACCAAAGCGTGAAGAGTTCGGTGCTCAACCCCTGGGACCTACTCACGAGCCTCTGGGCTCCAAAGGACCCAGGGCGCTTGTCAGCTCTGCCCTCTGCAACAGCCAACAGCTTGTCTCCTAGGCTCTGGCCAGCTCCACGCCTCAGCTGCTGCTGTCCGTGGTGGTGGTTCACGGTGCTGGCAGCTCCTCCAATAGCCTCTCCCAGGCTCTGTGCAGGGAGCCCGACCCTGCCACATGGTGCCAAGCCTCAGCTGCTCTCCATGACCCTTTCATGCTTGAGAACCAGTACCACCTGGGAGACTCTTACACGCTACCAAGTTTGGCTGCCAGCATGAGATGCAGCCTTAGCTGCCTGTAGACCACACTCCATAGCTTCTGTGTGCTGACTTGAGGAAATAATCCAAATTTACAATCCTCAGTGGTGCTGATTTCTCGTTAATCATGGCTGAGTCTTCTGCCCCGGCTCACCAGAAGCACACATTCTTAAATCACACATTCAATATATTGAGTGGCCCCAATGAAAGTGTTTAAGGGACTCTCAAACGTCCCTCTGAAACTTCACAAGCCAGGGGATCAAGCATTCAAGACACAAACCTGGAGGGGACTTTCAGAGTCAGACCTCTTACACCCATAATGATTGGATGTGCAGCTAAGACGCTGGTGGATCTTCAGAGAAGGGCTGTCTCCATCAGCTGGTCTGGAAGGGGGCGCCTTTTGAGATCTGCAGTCTGCAGGGTGCCCCGCCAGGCACAGACTCCGGCCGGTGCCTCAGGAAGGTTATGGGAGGTGTGGATTGCTCAGGCTTTTTGTTTTGTTTTGTTTCATTTAAAGACAATCTTTGTAGTCCACGATGTCCTCACCCTCCTCTTGCTGGGTTTATAGTACATATCAGCATGCTTGGCTTTGGCATATCAGCACACCACAGCTTCAGGTGTGGGGAGAGACACTGTTGGCCACTTTCTGCTGCCTAAGGCACCCAGTGAGCCGGAGAAGGGATTGCTTCCTCTGAGGGAATGCCCTACACTTCGGTCTCCAATGTGGAAACAGCTTCAGGTGTTGCCCGTGCAGGCATCCAGAATCAGTGTTTAAAAGTGAACACACAGCGGGGAGGTGGTGGTGCACACGCCTTTAATCCCAGCACTCTGGAGGCAGAGGAAGGCACATCTCTGAGTTTGAGGCCAGCCTGGTCTACAGAGTTCCAGGACAGGGCTATGCAGAGAAATCCTGTCTCGAAATACCTCCCCCCCCCCCAAAAAAAAGAAAGCGAACATCCCATACCCTGTTCCTGTTTGGGGAGAGGAATCGAATCTGGCGGGGAGGAGGGGGGCAGTAGCCATTTCCCCTTCAGACAAGTCAGAGAGGCAAACCTACAGGCCCCCTGGAGTGGAAGACCCAGCCGGGGCCTTTCGGAGCAAAGCAGTCCTGCTCTTCCTTTCTGACGTCTTTGCCTCCAGTAGATGGAGAATCTTGGAAACGTGTAGATGGCGAAGACTGTATCTGACAAGGCCAGGTTCCAATTTTTTGAGATTTATTTTTATTTTTTAATTTTTATTGTTTGTGTGCGAATGCTTTGCCCGAATGTATGTCTGTGCACCGTGGTCTTGCCTAGTGTCCACAGAGGCCAGAAGAGTTCACTGGATCCCCTGAAACTGGAGACAGTTGTGAGCTGCCATATGGGAACTGAACTCAGGTGTGGTGATATTGTGTTCCCCAAAATATTGTACACCTTAATAAATTTATCTAGGGTCAGAGAACAGAACAGCCACTAGACAGACATAGAGGCCAGAAAATGGTGGCACACACACCTGTAATCCTAGCATTCTGGAGGCAGAGATCCATCCAGATCTCTGTGAGTTCAAAGCCACACTGGAAACAGCCAGGCATGGTGACACATACCTTTAATCCCAGGAGTGAGGGCAGAAAGCAGAAAGGTATATAAGGCGTGAGGACCAGGAACTAGGCGGGTTAAGCTTTTAGGCTTTTAGCAGCAGTTCAGCTGAGATTCATTTGGATGAGGACTCAGAGGCTTCCAGTCTGAGGAAACAAGATCAGCTGAGGAATTGGCAAGGTGAGGTGGCTGTGGTTTATTCTGCTTCTATGATTTTCCAGCGTTCACCCCAATACCTGGCTCTGGGTTTGATTTTATTAATAAGACCATTTATGATTCATGCTACGCTCAGGTCCTTATAACTGTATTTAGCAAGGCCAGTGGGTGCTGGAGCTCAGCAGTGGTCTAGCCTGGGAACTAAAGCCTGTTATAGGCCTGCTGAGAGAAATATTATTTATCCCTCTCCAAGGCGCTTGCTTGTCTTGTGTGATCCTAAACACAAAAAACATGGGGAAGACGTCCTATCAAGAATCCTGTCTACCCTCCTAAACAGTCATTTTTTCCTTTCCGAAAGACGACATTCTGGGAACAGCATGGGTGTGTTTGAGCCTGAAGCTATCTCCTAGGCTGAGTAGAGTCCAGCCTGTTTCTTTGAGTCAGTGGCTTTTAAAATTTACCCACCCTGGGGCTAGAGAGAGGGGTCAATTTGTGAAGTGCTTGATGGCCAAGCTTGGGGACCTGGTTTGGATCCCCGGCCTCCACAGAAAGGTTGGGCCTAACAGTGTATGCCTGGGGGGTTGGGGAGACAGGAGGGTCCTTGGGGCTTGCTGGTTAGCCTAGCAGAATCCTTGGTCCGGGTTCTATGAGACTCTGTCTCCCAATAACTAAAGAAGATGGTGAGCAGTTGGGGAAGAGGCCAGGGGCACCTGTGATGCACAGACAACAGGCAGGTAAACACTTTTGTTTTTTGAATCAGGGTTTCTCTGTGTAGCCCTGGCTGTCCCGGGACTCCTGTAGACCAAGACTTACAGAGATCTCAAACTTACAGAGATCCACCTGCCTCTGCCTCCCGAGTGCTGGGATTAAAGGTATGCGCCGCCGCTGCTGCTGCTGCTGCTGCTGCT